>JAOUZG010031473.1:2021577-2045385 GCA_026289955.1 Argiope argentata | reverse complement strand
GAAATGAATACAAAGAACTTCAACCTATCCGGCTTTTTGTTATCCGGCCTTTCTTAAGCCACATTAAACCGGATACTCGGAAGTGTAGTGTAACATCAGAATTTTAATCTAATGTTAGTTATATACAAAATGAGATCCTCTTAACCAAATTAGGGCTTACATATACCATTAAAAACATTTAGTGGTATCTGTGTGAGTAATGACATTACACTACCAGTCGAATAATTAGAATGTATCTCTTTGCAGCGATTCCAGAACAGCCGTAGTGTCGATGAGCTGAACGACTCGAGCGCCACAAGGCGGCGAGAAGGGGTAGACACCGGTCGGGTGGCCAAAACCCCTGACATATCGCTGGAGGACCGACGTCAGAAGCACGTGAGCTTCGACAACGGTTCCCTGGTCCGAAGCAACACGGTCGCGGGAGGACTCGAGGAGGTTGGGGGAGATTTTAGGGGTGGACCAGCAGCCACCTCCACTCCCCTGAGCTCCCAGAGAAGAACTTTCTCCCCACCTCCGAGAAGAAACAGATCGCAAGAGAGGCTGTTGGACGGTTTCGTGACGGCCCGACCCCCGCTGGAATTCAGTGACAGGCCGACATCGGTTGCATCATCATATAGATATCAGGACTCCAGTTCAAGTAAGAGGCGCTCAGCTTTGAATTCCCCGCTTTTGTTTATGATGCTTTTGGTGATTATTTTTGGCGGGAAAGTAAGAAAAGTGTCGTTTTAACTATTTTCCTAACAGTTATTTCATTTTTTTTCTCTCCATAAGAACCATCCTCGTGTCTTAACGAAAATATTTTTAAAAAAATTAGCTGAATTGGTCAAGCCGTTCTCTAGTTTTGCGCTTAGCAACGCATTTCGAGATCCATTTTTATTAATATAGATTTTTAAAAAATAACCATGTCACGGGCTCTTATTTCGGATGTTGATTCGACTGCTAGTGATTCTGAAGATGGTGAAAGAACAAACACCAGCAGTGATGATAGCACTATTATAATTCATCAAAGAAAAAGACTGAGAATTGAAAGTGAGTTTTTTTATCTCATCTTCATCTTCAGAAACAGAAGAAACATCAACTTTTACGAATGTTCGTCCGACAAGTGTGTTTTCGAGAACAACAAATAATTTTTTCTTATTCACATTCACAATTAATATTGTTTCTTTATAATACGAAAAGAGTTATTAAATTTGATTGATATTTGTCTAAATGAGAGTGTTTTATTTGACAACATCAAGTCAAAATATGCCTCGTGGTTTTCGAAAGTTCTCGCCAGAATCGCTTAGCAGTCAAATGGTTAAAGAAAATAATAAAATTTATTTTTGTATCCTCAAACAAAAAGCATATTTAATTATAATTGTCATAGTAATAATTCACTATGACAATTATATTAAAATAATTTTAAAATATTATGTAAAAAATTATTGTTTGAAAATTGCTTTGATTGAACTACACCCATTTTTTAAAAATTTTTATTATATAAATGAATAGAATTATTATTTAGAACAAAAGGAATAATGGATTAAAAGTAGTTATAATCACTAATAGTTCTCATGAATTTGAGGAAGAATGAATTTAAATCAATGTTCATGAATTTAAGTGAGTTTTAAAAACTGTAAAAGGATATTTAAGATATCAAATATTGGTTCTAAAAAAACGAACATGTTCATTATTTTTTCTACTCTTCCATTAAATAAAGAAATAAGAAGAAATGGTCAAAGAATATGAATTATATATTGTGTACCAGTGTGAATTATAGAAACAAAGAAATCTTTTGATTCAATCGCCCATAAAGGAACTTATTGCTCTTTATGCGAAAAGAATAAGGAAATCTGGCAGTTTCTTGTTTTTTATGTTTATGTTTCATTTTTATGCTAATTTTAATTTTATTATTCAAAAATCAAAACCAAGCCATCAACAGAGCTGGTACAACTTCCGATATTCTATAAGTTGCCAATTACTAAAGCTGAACTGCTGCTAAGATTCTTATAAAACAAGTTAATCCTTTCCAACGATCCGTAGAATTTATGTTGCTTAATATATTCTACAGTTTCCCCATAGTCGTAAAATAGTTTTTCATAATACTTCTGACTATGTATATAGATATATATACAGAAATGACAAATTTTAGTCTTGAAATCTTTGAAGATATTCTCTATTTTTTACCGGCTCCAGTTATCTGAAGTGAATTCATGAGCCAAACTTTTAAGGAAAGGTAAAATGTATGTAAAGAAGCATTTTTGCTTTAATAATATGAGATCGGAAATAAAAAGCTCTGTCAGAAAAAAAATCCTAGTAAAATTAAAAGAATCCTCTTTGTGCGCATAATATAACAGTAAGTTTACAAGTGCTGCTACTAAAATTAATTTAACCTTATTATTTAGTAAAATACAGGGTAATTATAATTAAAGTTACATTTTGAGATGATATCAAATAGTTTGAAAAAGGACATTGGAATTTCTTTTCTGACAAAATAAAAGTTCAAAAATTTACCACCAGGGGGAATGGAGCCATTGGAAATATTGTAAAGCTAAATAGGACTTGAAGGCATCTATTTCAAATGAATTCAATAGCTTCTGAAATGAGTTGCAAATCCTGTTTAATGTGGCGTTTTCAATTTCTGAAAGCAAATTAAATCGCATTTCTGCATCCTCAGAAGTAGTCTTAGTATATCAGTAGGAATATTACGCACATGTATCACATCATACTGCCAAATTGTTTTGGTTATTACGGAGCCAAAGAGTGCTTTTAAGATAACACACATTAAACATGCTCTGTAACATGTTTCAGAAACGATTAAATACATTTGAAAATGGTCTCTTCATGTCGTATATTTATTAACAATATTGCATACAACGTCATTTCCCTCCAGTTTTTTTAAAACTTTTTTTGGCGGAAGAAAAATCCCCATGAACTTCTATATTATTGCTACGTTTCATAGCATTTGATCCTGTAGTTTTCTTTTTATGAACATTTCAATGTGGAACTCTTAATTATAACCACCTTGTACTCTTTCGAAGGTTAGTTTGCAGTGTTACATGAGCAACTACAACGGCAACTGAAAGTTCCGCCTTGCTTATATTTACTTGCTTTACTTAATGTTCCGACTACACTTTACATTTCCAACTCTATATTAAGCATATAAGAATTGCTTCTTTATATGCATTTCTCTACCTTTAAGATTTGGCCAACGAATTCACGGATACCCTGAATAGTTGCCATAATTAATTTCCGATTCTCGTTAAACATGTTGATTCACATGACTGCACTAATTCAATCCAAATATATCTATTCCTAATCCAAATGTGACTTTTCTATCTATTAGAAGGTTTACTATAGATTCCCTTCTTTAAGATATATCATATGAGCATAAATTTACTGTCTATACTCTCCTAGAACAAATTAAGCGAATTCAAAGAAAATACACAAACAACTGTAGTGAAATATCAAATCGACTTCCAGATGTAATCAACTGAGCCCATCTTTTAATAATCTGATGCTCTGAATTGTTAGTGCAATGCTCTGAGCCCGAGATGATCAGAGGACTTCGGTTATTACTTAACGTAATGAGAAAGCAGGTTAAATCAATTGGCTTATTCGCTATTCGGCCGATTAATTGGAATTAAAGCGGAAACCAAATTTATTCTGTGATGCAGGTGGCCTTCTATTTAATCAGTTGCAGTCAAGAGTTTGAAACGGTTTATCCACTTGGCCAATATTCTCCACCCAAATTGCATCAATATGATTAATTAGCTAAACTAATTAACCGGGTTGTTTATCTGCAGAATTTGATATTTGGAGAGTTTCACCTGGAGTTTCGTTCAATTTTGGGGGAAAATGTATCTAAAATATTTGTTTCTTTAAATATGAAGCTTTAAAATAAAAGGCATTTCTAACTAGAATTGAAACTAAAGTTTCCGTTCTACATAGTTTATCGAGTAAAAATTATGAAGTTAATTTTGGATATCGATGTTACGAACGATTCGGTATTTACTTGATAGAAAAATTAAAGGAAATGCTGGTTATAAATGTATTGAAATTTCAAAATATGACTATATAGTATTCTTAATTTCCTAATTTTAAAGATTTCTGAATTCAAAATTGTACTTTTAATATTGCTCTCAAAGCTTGTAGAATGTTGTTGTTTCTTATGGCATTTGCCATGGAACACGCTCGCTGATGTAGTCAGTGATTTAAGCCTAATCAGCGTCTCTTGTTTGTAGTAGCACCAACTAGGAAGAGTACGGATTTTGCTACTCACTCATCACATTCGCTTTCAAAGCCCCTTTTTACATGGGGGTGGGGTACATTCACACTCCTTACAGATAGAACTCTAAATCAGATTCCTGTTTTGGATCAGATCAGTCAATATGGAGAAATGTTGTTTCTCAACTACACTTATAGATTCTATAAAGTGAAACACAAAATACTCGAAATGTTCATTTCTTTTCAACCCTGATGATGGCATTAGCCACGATTTCTTGGTTCCTATGCCCGTGGTGAAAATGACATGAAGTTAAATGTGGATGTTCTCTTGAGGACCAGTTACTGCTAATTTCCATCATCTTTTCTCCACATTTTAAAAATTCAGTGATGAAAGGGTTAAATGCATATCGTTACCAATTGTCTTCATACGGTTCCAATAACTTTTATTCAAAATCCATTGATAACATTAGACAATAAATCATGTGTGAAAGAAAAAAGGTTTTATTTCTTTTGGCCGAAAAGTTAAATTGTTTTCTTTTACATTTGAATATGGTGGATGATGAGGATCAGTGTGTTATTTGAAGAGATAGTTTCTACTGTCGACTTCCTTATAAAGGAGTGATCCATCTTGTTTTATTATTAAAAAATTAACTATCATCTGTTGTCAGGAAAACTATCAATGTTTGATGCTGTATTTGAAAATTAAATTAGATGCAGGCTAGATTTTTAAAAAATACTCTATGTTGCCAAAGGCTTAAATATAATTTATTTTTTTTCAAAATGAATGTACCACATTATTACCTTCACATTTTTCTTTATATTTTTTACGTAATTTATGATTATTTTCATGTAATAAACTATTTTTTAAAAAATTCAAAACAAATAATTATGCATTTATCAGCGTGTTTATCATTTTATGGAAGTACAATTTTGTAGCAAGAAAACTCTGTTATAACTTCTACGTGATGACAACGATTTCACAACAGGAATTCTTATGCAATTTTGCTATCAAAATTCAATTTTTCGTGATTTGTTTCGCTTTTTAACGGCTAAAATATACACCCCTAATCAAAGTCGAAAATACGTTGGAATTTTTCACATATTGCACCTGATATCAACAATTCTACAACATAAATCTCTATGCAATTTTGTTACCGAAATTCATTTTTTCACAATTTGGTTCGAATTCCAACCACTAAAATGTACACCCCAAATCGAAATCGAAAATACGTTGGAAGTTGTCACATATTGCACCTGATATCAACGATTTTACAACATGAATCCCTGAACAATTTTGCTATCGGAATTCAATTTTTCACAATTCGTTTCAAATTTCAATCGTTAAAATGCACACCCCTAATCAAAGTCGTAAATACTTTGGTAGTTGTCACATATTGCACTTGATATCAACGATTCCAGAACATGAATGAATAAAAAATTTTGTTACCGAAATTCAATTTTTCCCAATTTGCTTCGAATTCCAACCGCTAAACTCCAACCCCCAATCAAAATTGAAAATACTGGTATACAAACAATCGTGGTGAAATATCAATCTACCATTGAGTAACAATCAGTCGAATCCTCCCCCTTGATAATCCGATGCCTTAAATTGCCAGTTCGACGGGGATTTAGCCGACAGGATCGAAGGAAATCAATTATTGCTCCGCGTAATGAGGAAGCCGGTTAAAGCAATTGGCGCATTCGCGACTGCAACAATTAATCGGAATTAAACCGGAAACCAAATTTATTCTCTGGTGCGGTTGGCTTTATATTTAATCAAATTTCAGTCGCGGGCTTGAAGTGACTCATCCACTGGCACAGTATTCTCTCGCCAAACCAGTATGATTAATTAACTAAACTAAGCCACTGGATTGTTTGCTTGCGGAATAGGATAATGGGAGAATTTGAACGGCAGTTTAATTAAATTTTTGCAATATATGATTTGAAAATATTTTCTCGCTTTGTGTTTAGGAATTTTATCAGGTATACATTTGATAATCCATAACGTGTTGTTGTTGCTGTTACTTATGGCACTTGCCTATGGACAAGCCCCCTGCCGATACAGCAGCAGATTTAAGCTAAAGGAGCGTCTCTTGTTTCTGAAGCAGCGCCAACTAGGGCCAAGAATATGACTTTAGCTACTCACTCTTCACATTGCTTGCACAGCCCCACTTTACAGAGGGTCACAGTCACACATCTCAAAGATAGCATACAGAAGAACAACCATGTCCAAATCGGGACTCGAACGCGGGACTGCCAGAACACGAGGAAGACGCGCTACCTCTGTGCTATAAAACCGGATCCATAGCATGTTTGAATAAAATAGTCAAACATGTTGCTTTATTATCATGTTTTTTGGATGAGGTTTTCGGCTTCAACAAAAACCTGTAGGCGAAAAATAAAAGTTTTATTATCTGCATGAGCATCTCAAAAAAATCAACTTGTAATAACGAGTTGTCATCCTATTTACGAAAGCTCTGATTAAAAAAAGTAAGTTAATGACTACAGCAAATAAAACCTGGTAAAAAGTAATTTTGAGCACGTGATTATAAGAAATGAGATAAATAGGAAATGTGATATTTTTTTAAACAATAAATGCGAGACAAAGTTTTTTATGATCGTCTGCAATACTAAAGTGATTCATTCAATGAAATGCTTAAAATGAATAAAAATGTAATTGAACTTGCACGAGCACATGGGGCTTGGCCGTTCAAGAAATGATGTTCTGACATGATACATTGAAATATGCACAGCAGATTTCATTTTAATTTGTTCATTTTAATTTTCTTTTGTTCGGGAAACTTATTAATAAGGTTTCACCTTTGGTACTCGAGAGTGTCAACGATTATTTAAAGCAGCAACTGGTCAAAATGTTTAAGCCTTCAGAGACAGTTAGATTATTACAAGAACACGGATACTCAAAATATATAATAAAGCTCTTGAATTCACATTATGTGCCCTTCAAACTAGTATTAAACATCTTATATTTTCTGTTTATTGCTTTCATCGCAGAAACTGTTAAGTAAGATAATTTAATCACGGAAATTGCTATACCTTTTTCATTAGAAAGACTGTTAAATATTTTGCCTATCATGCTATGGAAACTTTCAAACAACTTATGTTTAGCTACTTTATTACGTCCTGGTATCCATTAGACGATATGTATTTAGATATAGTTTTATGCCGCTGACACCTTTACACACGTATTAAGATGTATTACTCTGTTGCGGAAAGGCTTGTTACTTTCACATATATAAAATTTGTGTAAATACTGGGATCGCCACAAAAAATTCGAAATCAAGATTTAGTCGAATTTTCATATTTCATACTTTTTTTAATTAAAAAAGCATGTTTTAGGTACACATCAAAAAAATTACCTATCAAATTTGATAGATTTAAGTAAATAAATTTTTCAGTTATCTTGTTTTCGTTTCTGAAAATACAGACCAACAAACAGTTAACTCCTAGTTAGTTTTCATTTAAAATTTGATTCTTGTCTACATACTTTTAAAACTTGTCAACATACATTTAAAATTTGATACTTGCCTTGTGATCTCTCAAAATGTTTCATATGTAATGTATATGTTTCAAACTCAAGGAGATCTAAAAAGAGGGGATCAGTTAAAATCTTGAGTTTGAAATTTTTGATGATTCTATACTTTTTCTAAAATTCTATACTTCTTTAAAGTAAAAAAGTCAAATCACAATAAAATATATATATATAAAGTTCATTTCTAATTCCATTATAAATAATTATCTTTCATAATAATCTCAGGAAGCTCTAAATATCAGCAATTCTTTACTTTATCCAGTATTGGATCATTTATTTAGACAAAAATATCTGAGCAGATACATTTTATTTATGATTCGGCAAATATCAAAAAGAAGAGGAAAACTAAATTTCAAAAATACTGGATTATTTGAACAAAATTTAATACATTTTCTTTCAGATTACAAAAATATAAAATATTTTATATTTTTGAGAAAGGTGAAATATTATTCTACACTTTCTTTACACTTTTATTCTCTTTTAACTTGGAATATGGCGCTGCATACCCAAAACCAGTTGTTGTGGCATTGAATTTTGCATAATATTCTTTTTCATTCTTCCTTTTTTTCTTTTCCATGCCGCTAACGCAAATGATATTTTTTTGTAATTTGATCTTTTCTACATTTTGGTACAAGGTATATTCAAAATAATATTTTAAAATTCTGATTTTGAAATGTTAGCAAGTCTCAGTTCAAGTCTCATTTCAACATTATTTTTGTACTCATGTTCAGATGTGTCGTATTCCTATCGATTCTATTCAAAATGCATATTGGTTATTACTCGTACTATTCAATCCAAATTTTCATAAAATTGAGGTGCATTAAATGAAATTTTCACACATCTTGCTAAAATAGATCACACTTTAAAAGAATCGCTACATTTTCTCCATCTGCCATTATGTGCGCCTATGACTTTGACTTTCTAATTGATAATGAAAAACTCAAGTTTAGTAATGGTGTTAAACAATTCACTCTAGATCGATTTTTTTTCTTAATATATGATAATTAACCGGAAACAATTTAACTTAGGCATTTTGTACAGAATTACGTAATAAATACCTGAAATAGATATAAGAATAAATTACATGCTCATGTTGACCCAAAGTGAAAAGCAGAATGAATAGTAAGGGACTTTCATCAACCAATCCCGATCTTATTCTATACTGAACCCGATTTAAAATATTATTTTGGCAATAGGCAAGTGAATGAATGATTCCACTGATGATTTATTCATTCCATAGTCACAATATACAAGATGATTATAATCAAAGTAACTTTATCATGTGTTGAAAGTGCATTATAACATGTTCGATGTTACCGCGAAAAAAATTTCGAGGAATTTCAGTAACAGGGCATGTAATGCTGGTTTCCAATTCAATATTCTGATTCCTCCTCCATAAACACTGCCTTTTAAGATGCCCCACAACCATAAATCACAGGGATTTATGTCAGGTAAACGAGGAGCCCAAACATCAGGAGAGAAGCTCTGAATTTTACACGAATTTCACCAAAGTTAACACGAAACAGCCCATTGACTAGGCGTCTCATGTGAGGAGTTGCTCAATCTTTGTATGAAGAAAATAGTCTTTAAACATTGCTAATCCTGTAAAGCTGGAATTATTTGCTGAAGAAGGAGCTCACAGTATTGTGCACTTATGACGGAGACTTGTTTTAGGACATTGAGGAATGAGAGATTTTTAAAAAAAAGAATTCGAGGATAAAATCAGAAGTAAATCCACCCTATGAAATTTCACTTTCATATGAAAGCAAAATATTCATAAAATATGTATCAATAATTACTTGATTCGTCACCCTTCATTTTTACGAAAGAAATTTTTAAAAACATGACTTTATTGATCATTTCCTGTAGGAAAACTCACGACACATTCTCTATTCCCCAACCACAGTTCCAATTTCGGCAATTTTACTTTCATATCAAAGCTCTGAAAAGAGACGTTAAGGATCATCCCCCCCCCCCTCACACTTATATTCCGTTTTCGAAAAGTTATCGAAAACACTACTTCATTGAACAATGTCAAAAATATTCCCACCCGTCCTGATCACTGTAACACCTCCAGTGTTCAGTTTTTATCTCGCATCGAAGTTCTTCATTTCTGAATAAGTGATGAGTTTGTATTTATTCCCAAGGCCTTCTATTTCTATCAAATATCGCAAAATAAAGCTCTAACTCATTTTACTGCATTGAGCGGAATTGCTGACAATCAGAATGCACAACTTATTGCGCAAGTAAGATTTTAAGCAATGTTTTTTTTATTTACTATAATAAAATGTCGTTCAGCAAAAACGATTGTTCTCACCAAATTAATTACTACAACTGAGTGCCAAAAGACATCTTATTAATTTATCAAAACAGTTCCTTTTTAAAAATAATAAATAGCAATATACAAAAACTAGTGGCAAAAAATATCTCAGATGTTCTTTGCTTTTCTGAGTGAAATTGCTACAAAAATATTTCATCTAAATAGGAGGATTCATGAAGTCCACTTGAGAATTTCATCTTGTAAATTACAGTTTATTTTTTCTTTATTTGTGAACTTTGATAAAATATTTATATTTTAAGTTTTGTTTCTTCTTTTTTCCAGGCTACCGTCTAGGTTCCTTACAGCACCGACCCCGCCGCGCTCTCATGAAAACCCAAGCCACACAAACAGAACTTACTTTCAAGGCCCGCTTCCTCCTCCCGGCCTATCTCACCCTCTCACCCCGGGCGCACACCCCCCAGCTGCTGCCAGTCAACCAGTACCCACCTTGCCAGAGGCCCCCCTCCCACCGGTCCCGGTCAGCGGCAGCGAGGTATCGAACCACCGCAGCGTCATCCACGTCGGCGAGACACATGAGCAAAAGCCAATCAGCGCACAACACTCTCGGAAGCGAAGACAGCGACGATGAGGTAAGTGTCAAGTCATGAACGTGACCGTGACCTATTGTTTGGCGATGACTTTTTCCTTCATATATCGATTTTATTTATTTATTTATTTATTTTGCATATATCTCTATCTTATCAGTACAAACGCTCAACTGCATTGGCAAGATATCGTCATAATGAGTTTCGATATTCAGAATATCGAGCAACATCGAAGAAATATCATATAATATCGTGTGCTATTGGGTATATAGATGCAAATATGAGTCATATTTGCCGGCTTTCTGGTACAGAGGTAGCGCGTCTTCTTCGTGTTCTGTGAGTCCCGGTTCGGACATGGTTGCTCTGTTTTTTATCTTTGAGATGTGTGAATTCGCTCCCTGTAAAAAGGGGCTGTGCAAGCGTGTGAGTGTGTGTTTCATCCTCATATAAGCCAGAAGTCACACTTCTGCCCTCGGGTGTTCAGGTGCCCATACCCTCAGAAGCTACTGCAACCATCTTTCCATGGTAAAAAGCGGACACGACATCATCATCATAGGGGTCATATTTTAGCTGCTTAATCAATAACGGGAAAGACCTTCTGCACGACTTACAGAAGTAGAATCCCATCGAAGAAATGTAGTGACTTTCTTTGTGGTTGTAATTGGAACTTTAAACGACTTAGATTAACCTTAACCGGATACTCCGAACCACCTGAAAGCAAACAAGGAAAAATCTGAATGACCTAACAAAACTAAAGTGACAGCAACAGAGACATTTTTATTAAAGTTTTCTGAAGACCCTCTTGGCCATTGTATAACCCTTTCCATGGGAAGCACGTTTCGTCATCGATAGAAGGTAACCGACTTCTACCATTTCTGTACTCACTTTGAGGCTAGAATCAATCACAATATCAAAAGTTTTCCATCCTCATCTCTGAGGTGTTCCCTGGGGCTAGAACTACTTAGATAATTAATAATACGATTGCAAGAGGAAGTCATGTATAATCTAGACTTTGTCAGGCATCAATGTGACTGATAACTTGCTAAGACCACAACAGCAAAGATTAGCTAAAAATTCAAATGTTAATGAGGTGACACGAAAGAATATTTTATGTTGCAAGACCTTACAAAAGTCACATTGAAATATGATGATGCATTATCCATGAATACATATTTAACAAGATGATATTAAAGGAATTCCGTAGATCTGGTTCTGATAGCTGAATTCTGGAAAGATTGAAAGTTAATGAAATATTTGATAAATTGATCTTCCTCAATCAATAACTGTCATTAAGAATCCATAATAAGCCATATCAGATTATTTTCTTAAAGCTTCAAGGGATCAATACAGTATAGTAGTGGAATGTAGATTATTGTGATATTTACAGAAAGCAACAGGTTGTATGTTTTGGGGAACATTTCTTTAATAATTGCATTCACACTAAACAAACATAAAGACAAGAAAAGACATTCATGCACGAATCTTAACAAAACAGCATTATCTAATCCTAATTACAATCGCAATGCACTATGAGATGCGTACCCAAGCAGATACCGCCATCTGGTGCCCAAAAGAGAAGAGAAGAGTGATGTAACTGCTATAGTATTTTATACAAATCATTCATTTGGAAGAAGGCTACAACGAATAAATGGTGAATGCATAAATGCCTTATTTTTCATTTTATCTTTTACGTCTACCTAAAATGCATAGTTGTCTATTTACTATAGTCTCCCTGAAACCTTCTCGCATACTCTCCAATGAAGGTTTTTATCTCCCTTTTCTCCTCATAAAATTGGGAGCCTTAAATAAGTTCGAGAATAATTGAATGACTTTGGTGAGCGAGAATTACAAACTTTAGATCTGTATCAGGAATCCAGCATTTTCACTTCATCTATTGTTAAAATATGTATTTTACATTCTTTACCTCTAGTCAATTGGCACTAAAATTTGACACAAAGCTACAGTTGCAACCATAATATACCATACTGAATTTTATTCATTTTAGTCATTGCGGTTGAATATCTTCGAACGTGTAAAGCGACAGAAGGTCAAGGATTTAAAAAACTTGACTCAAAATTTAATAAATATCCATGTTTTAGATGCTAAACCCGCGTGCTAAATTTTATCTAACTCAATGCTTTTTCTAGTTATCTGGTATTCTAATTAGCTGGTACTCAAACAGACAGAGCCGGCGTCCAGGTATAGGGGTAGTGTGTCTTCCCCGTTATCTGGACGTCCCGGGTTCGAGTTCCAGTTTGGGCATGGTTGTTCTTCTGTATTCTATCTGTAAAGTGTGTGAATGCGTCTCCCTGTAAAAAGCAACTGTCCAAGTGAACGTGATGAGTGAGTAACACAAGTCGTACTCTTGGCTCTAGTTGGTGCTACTACAAAACAGGAAACGCTATAAGTTACAAAGGTGTTTCTCTTTAGTTGCTGTTGTATACGATTGTGCACTCCAACAAAAAATCGATTCCTTAAAACATTTGGTTCAAAATTTGATCGGAAATTACTCTTTAGATTTTAGGGTGTATAGAGGATGGGCTAGGTCCGAACTCCCAATCTTATGGTTAGTAGCCGTGTAACATATCCGTTGGGCCAAAAGTGCACTTCGGCCCGAGGGATGTTATCTGGCTTATATGTGTGGCAATCACCACAGAGTATCTCCCCAGTGAGTTTTGGCGAACGATACTTATGTGAAGTGTTGGTGGTGATGTTAATAATTGTCGTATTTAATGCGCATCTAAAGCTTTGAGTCACCGATAGAGGGCGCCGCGACAGTTGAATGAAGTTATGTGCGAAAGTTGCGTTTTCAAGGTCGGTTGCCGGGTTAACATTTTAAGTGTAGCTGATAGCGCTAGGTTCGAATTCCCAATCGTATGGTTAGTAGCCGTGTAACATATCCGTTGGGCCAAAAGTGCACTTCGGCCCAAGGGATGTTATCTGGCTTATATGTGTGGCAATCACCACAAGATTATGAATCAGTGTAACAAATTTTTTCTATCTAGCTTTTTATGTTTTGTAGTTGTCGTGTTAATTCATAATCGGATAAGTGGGCAGATTTACTTTGAGGGGCTTTCACTTCAAATTTAATAGAAATCTACAAACTTAATCGTGATTCTTTATACAAAATTTCCCCCATCTACTCCAAAGCATTTTTTAGAGT
Source organism: Argiope argentata (assembly GCA_026289955.1). Taxonomy (NCBI): domain Eukaryota; kingdom Metazoa; phylum Arthropoda; class Arachnida; order Araneae; family Araneidae; genus Argiope; species Argiope argentata. The sequence continues at coordinate 2,031,601 of JAOUZG010031473.1, read as the reverse complement.
TACCGTATACACAGGCGGACAGACATAAGGACAAAAATGTGGTTTCGAACTCGGGCAGATCTTAAATGTACAGATTCATCAAAATCTTTCAAATTCTGTGTTTGTATGTTTTAAAATACAACATCTGCTCTGTACTTCGTATCCGAAAAAATAAAAATGAATTAATTTTGCTTAAAAAGTACAATGGTTTGAAATAATTTGAAATAATGTGAATCTGATTTCAGATTTGGGATCGAAAAAGTTTTAAGTTCTGATATTTTAAATCTGCCCACATTACTGTAGAAATAAAGAAATGATTTGAAACAATTTTAAATTATTCCTTGCATTTTTACTGAATAATGCGAATTTCCTTTTCAAAATCGGTGTTGAATGTATGCATCATAATATTCAAAGTATATATCTTTGATTCCACTAAATCATTTATTATACGTTTTGGCTTTTAATCAATTTTATAATAATTTATTCCTCATACAAACCTATAACTATCCAAATAAATATTTTATGTTACAAAATATTAGATAACCCTAGTTTTATTGACTATAAAAATTATTTCTCTTCTATATTGTAAATATTGAATTTGCATGATATAAAAGAAATTTTATATTATACATATTTCAAAAATATTCCAAGTTTATTATACGTTCTTAAGATTTAAGAGTTATAAATCTGGATACTTAAAATGGCCTCCAATTTATTTAAAATAATGGATGAGTTGATATGTATTTCTTAAAATACTGCAAAGTTTCAGTATTATTATAATATGAATACAGAATAAAGTTTTCACTGATTTAAAGTTATTGAGATTTAAAATTTGCATAAAATTGAATTACTATCGAAGCAAATGTTTTGGATATTGAAAGATAAATTGAGACTTATTATATATATATAATATATAAAGACAACAGATATTTGCACCAAAACTGCCTTCATTCAAACAATTTCTTATTTTATTTCCTCAGTTATTTATTAAATGAAACTTGTTTTCCAAAGCTAGTTTTAAACTTAATTTTATTTGATACTGAATTGAAAAAAATCAATTAAATTACGTTTTTGTTTGAAACTTTATGCATTTCAACATTCTCATATTTTAACAAAAGATATTATATTCTTTTTGTGAGCAAATTTTATTCTCTTTTAACAATTTTCAAAGGACAGATAATAAAATATTCTTATTAAGTAATTTGTCTTAGTTCATATTATATTTTATCTTATAAAATATTTTCTATTAGCTTTTGACAAACGATATTATTTTAAATTTATGTTGTTTGTCTTCTCTAAACAAATTTAATTCCGTTTTGACAATTTTCAGTGAATAAATGATAAAATATTCCTTTTAAAAAATTTTATAAATTAAAAATGTATAAAGAAGCTATTTCCTTTTATATTCTGAAAGACGTTATCGATTTTGCTCTTGACTTAATTTATTAAGAAAATTTAAATATTCTTCCTTTCATTTTCTTAAAATTATGACTTCGTTTTTCTTAATTGGTTTTATTAATTAATATTTAATAAACGTGATATTCTATTCTTTAAAGTATTAAGCACTTTTCAAAGAAGGAGTCAATGAATAAATTTCTAAACTTTAAATAAAGTTTATCTCTTCAAATTGAAGTTGCAGAACAAGCAAAAAAAGTGGCTGTTACTTAGATAATTAGTAATGCCAACAATCTAAACATTGCATGATAGAAAATAAAATATTCCATTATTAAATAGATGTAGAACATCTTCCCCGGGATCTGGGTGTCCCGGTTCGGGCATGGTTGTTCTTCTATGTTCTTCCAGTAAAGTGTATGAATCCCCCTCTGTTAAAAGGGGCTGTGCAAGAGAATGGGATGAGTGAGTAGCAAAAATCGTACTCTTGCCCCCAGTTGGCGCTACTACAAAACAAGAGACGTTGATTAGGTTTAAATAGCTGACTGCCTCAGCCAGTTAGTCTATGGCAAGTTCCATAAGAAACAACAAGAATTCTACAAGAAAGGAAATCCTTTAAATTATCAGCCTCAGTAGATTATTGTAAATAGATTTATAAAACCTTTTACTAGATTTATAAAGTTTTTTACGATTATCATTTTTTTGTGTTAGGATATTTTAGTTTTTGACATTTAACCCCTTAACCGGTTTATTTCCCTTCCTATCTAATAAGATGACACCTTCTATTTTGGGAATATTTTCTTATTTTGATTCAAATAGAAATCCATGGAATACTTGACTTATTTACGTATTCGAAGTCATTTTACTATTGAATTATAAGCGTTATGAATTATTTATTTTTTGTTTACAACTATCACAATTAGATAAATCGATGCACATACGGCATACGGGCAAAACAGTTAAGTGGTTATGTAACAGAATATCCCTTTCTTTAAAATATCGTAGGTTAGATAATGATATAAAATTGGAGCATAGAATTTTCTTAAAGAACAGTGAAATTATGCTTAATTGAAGAAATCTAGATTTGGAAAAATTTGTCTCTCTATAACAAACTGTACCTCTAGTCTATTTGTAGATACTTGGTAATCCGGTCTTGGAAGTTAGAGAATTTATCCTATAAATATTTCAAAAAGAGGAAGAATGCCATGCGCGCTGAAATAAAATGTCAGCTGAGTCCAGAAATATAAAGCAAAGTCATTGCCTTATGTTGAGTAGTAATATTAACCCTCAATATATGAGTATTTGCATATAGCAATAATTTATTAGGATGCCTTAACATTAAAACTCTAGTACAACCAATAAATTTAAAAAACGTGATATTTTAAGACCGATTAAGACCATATTTTACCGTGTAATTTATACAATAGTTGTATTCTGTAAATATAAAAGGCTTTTAAAATTATCTTTAAATATCATATATCAATTAAATGTAATAAAGTATACTATAAGTTAACTTTATATAGTAACATATAATCTGTCTGACAAATTTCTCCGTCTCCATGTATACTGCCAGATAAAATATATATCGGAGTTACGATTTGAACAATTTCAATGTTTTGGTGGATTACGCATTGCGTCGTAAAATTTGAACTGCGTTAAGTACTTAATGATTTCATCGGAAATTCTCTGGTTCCATAAATTCCACTGAAATTACAGTGTTGGTTTAATATACTGTAATATATTATCACTTTATTATAGGAACATCACTTCCAAAACCCTTAATCTTTTCTTGTACACTTATAATTAACTTTAGCATTTTCGAGCTTGTAAAACCGGAAATTTGTAAAAGATTTTACATTCAGATCCTACTTGCTAGTATTCTCAGTTTTTCTACACTTATGGATTCTCTATGGTATTATGGGACATTAATATTTTCTAAATTTGTACTTAATTGATTAATTTAATTTGCCTTAAGATAGTGAATTTGATAAAAAACTGTTTTTTAAATAGCATGATACTTATAATAATTACTTATAAATTAACCATTAAACTGTTTTATTTTCTTTACTATCTAATAAGATGACACCTTCTATTTTGGGAAAATTTTCTTATTTTGTTTCAAATGGAAATCCGTTGACAACAAGATTTATCTATGTATTCGAAGTCATTTTCTTATTGAATTATAATCATTATGAACTATAATCATAATTAAACAAATTTTTATCCATCTATTTTTAACTTACAGATGAAATTTTATCTATTTTTAACAGCTATCAAAATTCAGTAAATCGATGCACGTATAGCATAAAAGCAAAACTATTAAGCGGTTTAATTTAAAAAACTACAAAGTATTTAAAATAATAATGACAATTCTACTATTTTGCATGTTTTAAAAATATGTTTAAAATCTTTTAAGGTAATTTAGATATTTTAAAATATATTCTTTTTTCAACAAATCATAATGTATTCCCTTATGTAGTTACTTAAGATGGTGTTTTTTGTATTTCAATTTGTATTATATAAAAGAGTACTGAGTACACAGGGTATCCCAGCAATACTGAATAAACTCTGCACAACCAGATTCGTTTTTTGGAAGTAATAAGAAATGCTCAAAGAACTTTACCTCTACGACACGCAGTTTTTGAGAAAAGTGCGAGAAAAAATGTATGACGTCATATACAATTTACGAAAGAAAAAAAAATTTATTCGGTTGATGGATTGGGCGTTAGGATTCTGTTTCCTGGCCATCACCATCTCCTGATCTGACCCCTTTAGATTTCTTCCTATGGGGTCATGTAAAGGTATTAGTTTATCGAGACCCAGTTGCTTCAGAAATGAACTTAGTCCATTCGTCTCTACAGTGTTTACTTTTGTGGACACTTCTATGTTAGAACGTGTACAGCCAACCATTGCACGACGCGCGCACGCATGCCCCCATATGCGACAGGGATATATCGAACATATTCCTTTTTAAAATTATGCACGTACTGATGTTCATGTTTCGAATAAAGGGTTTTTTCGTTAACAATATGATGGCATGCATTTTCTTTCGCGTTTTTCTGAAAAACTAGGGATCGTAGAGATACAGTTCTCTGAGCATTTTTATATATTCCAAACAACTAATCTGGCTGTGCAGAGTTTATCCGGTCTCACTGGGACACCTTGTATATATTTGTGTTTCTTGTAATGGTCTATTTCCCATTTTTTTTCTCACTATCGCCGTCTTCACGCTTCATATTTTATTTAAAATTTTATAAAAATCATCAATTGTTTTGTCAACAATACCAATATACCTTCATTTATATTATTTGAGGTGACTTTAAATTGGTAGTTCACAAACACCAGAAGACACATTGAATGGCCACCAGAACGTTGAGAAGATTTGGACCAAAAATTGATACTAATTTACAGTTCTTGAGATAATTCTATGTGCCAAAAATCACATACACCCGTATTTGCACGCCCTTGCGTATGTGATATATGTAACTGTTTATATTCGGGTGATATTTAAAACTATTGCCACTCGGATACATACAAATGACAAATAGATTTTTCCTGTAGATTTCGCTTTACTTTTGGCATAAATCGTATACCAAACCATTTGCAAGAAAATAGATACTGAATTTCATCTATCAAGTTTGTTTGTTTTTTGTACCTTTCAATTATGATGCATACAAATACCTCTAAAAAGATATAATTTCTTTATCATATTCGAAACATACTATTACAAATCTGTATTGTTGGCTCCCAGCACAAAATAGATGCGGCTGAGAAGCAATCTGTGGGTGCTGATCGGATGTCGCGTCAGTGAGCTTGGCGAACATTTGGTGACTTTTCGGCTAATTTGGTGACAAAATAAATACTGTTGGTAACTTCGAGAATTTTTGAGATTCATCCAATAGGAATTTATTTGTGTCTGATTGTTTCAAGAACATTCTCGCTCCGTCTCCAGGGAACTTTAAAAGCAGACAGTCGCAAACATCAATGATTTGAACCAGAATCGTAGACAAGTAACAAGTCGTTTCTTTTGCTCATCAAAGGCATATAATTCATAACAAGTCTCATTTTTCTTTAATCTACTTCGAAAACACAAACCTCATGAGGGGGATTCTGGAAATAAAAATATGAACATTCTTGGTTTTAAAGTCCTTTCTAAAGATGCATGACTTTATTTGCAGGCGGAGAGATAGAATTACGTTTTCAATAGAGAAATTTGGAGACAACCAATTCCACTATTTTTTCATTATTGGATCTCAAAGAGTTCTGAAATATAAGACCTCATCAAAATCCTAAAATAGAATTTTTCTTATTATTACTAAATTTTTTATTCCTGTTCTTCTACAAGGAAATAAAAAAGACATGACGCTTTTATTAGCTCGCATGCATCTATTCATATAGCAAAATCAGAGCAGAATTATCTTCAAAAAACAAGAGCTAGACCTTAGCTATATTAAGACCTAATAATGATGTCTTCAATCATTCTGGAAACTTCACAAATTTACTCGGCCAGAAATACATTTTTCGGAAATAAAGTTTGGCACTCCAATTAAGTATCCATCAATTATTTTGGCGGTCTGGGGGAATAAAAAGTCTCGCCAAAATAACTGATATTTAATCCCTCGTGCTTTAATAATAAACCTATTTTTCGCGGCAAATGACGTAAGAAGTGATTAATGGCGGCATAAACTTATCGACGGAAAATAACTCGTCGAAAAATCAGAGTTAAGTAATTCTAAACTGTTGATCGAATATAATAAATTTGGAAACGAAATTATGAAAAGAATAAAACAAGCTAATCAGTGTTAATAAGACATGACGAAAACATTAATGTTATTAAAAACTCAAAATTTTGACTTACGGTCTTCATCAGCTTGTGATGTTAGTGTTGTTTGTTTAAGGTTCTTTCATATTAGAAATATAAATAACCAAATTTTTTAAATCTTCGTTGCACAATAATAAATATCCATACATTTACTTTTTGACATAATCGTCGTGAAAATTCAGGTATTTGCTGCATTTGTGGATTTGGTAACATTGGCACTAATGTTTTGAGTTTATTTAGTTTAGCTAGATTAACGTTTCGGTTTTAAAGCAACACTAGGACTAATTTGGGACTGATTTCGAAATTTTTTGAACCATTATCAGATGATGAGGACGACACCTGAGATGACATCCTCCTCCTTAAACTTCCACACCTTACCATCGTTTACCGTGCACTAGACCCCCTTAGGGCCGGGATGGCCTGGTTGGTAGAGCACTGGACTCGTACTCCTTAGGTTACGGGTTCGAAACTCACAGGCCAAAAGATTCCCCGAGTGTGTGACAATTGGCGCTTGTTAAATCTGTTCGTGGTCGCAAAGTCCTCCGTATCGAGAGTAATATCACGGGGGGTATTGGCTCAGAGGTGATCGTTCTCTGTTCCAGGTCCAAATTACGATCTGAGATGAATAAATGAATTTGCATGAATGAAATCCGCCCGCTAAAAAGAATTGTGACGTGAGAGTAGCTAAGTCGTACTCTTGGCCCTAGATGGCGCTACTTGTAAAACAAAGAGATGCATTTCTTAGGTTTAAAAATCTGCTGATCATATCAGCGGAGGCTTGTCCACGGCAAGTGCCATTAGTCACAACACTACAACAGACCCACTTACGGTTCCGAAGCCAAGACTTTATGAACAGGTTACCACGGCCATACTACTATTGTGAAATAAATCTTAACCTTCATTTGAAGCTCTTTTGTAGTTTGAAAGGGGTTTTTTTTGTTGTTGTTTTCTTTCAAAGAAATATTATGGCACAGAAATGTATAAGCAATTTTCCTCTAAAAACTGCATATTTGGCGTACTATTTGATCAATTACTTGTCTGGGATATCAGCTTTCTCTGCTCTTTTAAACCACCTAATCAGCAAGTTAAGCAAGATCTTCTGTTGCTTTTAGTTTAGCTTAGTTATATTAACGTCCCACTGTAAAGCAACACTAGGGATATTTCGGGACTAGATCTCGTAATTTTGAACCATGGCCAGATGACGAGGATAACACCAGAGCTGACACTTCCCTCTCATCATCACACCACACCAGCGGAAGGACATTTGTCCTGACGTTTTTAACGTGCAACATAACCCCTTAAACGACAGTTCTTTGGTGGGATCGGGTCTCGAACTTTAAACCCTATGTTTCACGCACCGTCACCTTATCTCAAGGCCATCGCTGCCACATTTACCATTCGGATTTTTCTCTTCTGCCTTTATTGTCCATGATTGAAAACTTGACTTAGGGCTGCGTGCATTTCATTTCTCTTCCCTTATACGAAAAAATGACTGGGAGAACAAAATAAAAATTCAGGATAAATGAAAAGTTTCAAAGGAACGCTGAAGCCAAACTCACATCACTGGCGATAACATTCTTTAAGGAAGAACTTGGTATACCGATATGACAAATGTCCGACTTTTCACGCTAATTATGTCACAAAGTAACTATTATTGTATACAATTTTTCAGTAATATATTCCATTAATTCTGTAGCTTTATCCTCTAACGTAGTTGTAAAAAGTGACTTAAAGAATGTGAATCAATTATTTCGAGAAATTGTTTCTTGAAATTTCGTGCATAAGTTTTATTCAATTATTTTATAAAAATTTATAACTATTTGTCTGTTATTCGTAGAATAATATCTTCATGTTTTGACTGCATCCTGTCTCACAGTACGTAATAATTCTCATGGCCATATTGAAGTTTTCGAGATCGGTAATTTCTTTTCCCTTTCTCAAATGTAAATTAAGCAAAGAGAAACTATTTTAGCTGCCAAAAAATTTTCTTTAGTATTTGGACCAATTTTCACGCTTCAAACTCCATTCAGTTCTTCAACCATGTTTTTTAACTTTTTTCTGTGTGTCAAACATTGTGTGAATCCAATAACGCAAAAACGAGTAATATGAGAAAAAAATTAAGCCTATTCCTACCTAGATCAACAGAGAAAAAGGTTATTTTATTTACTTTGTATTAAATAATTGCAATGAATATAAATTAATTTATCACAGAATTATTGATTTTTGAAAGAATTGATCTCGCATTTTTCACCTTCACGTGAAAAATACTGAAATCCTCGCATTTTACCGATTGAGCTATTGTCTTTTCTGACTCGTGTCTTCTATGAATATATCTCCTTTGTATAACTCAGAAATCTTCACAGAAATTCGGTGTGCATGTGTGGACAAGAATCCTTGAAGATTATCTCTTGAGAGTGTATTTGTTCGAGAATCTAAACGGAGTACCTTGATTTTGAGCAAAACTAGTTTCCAGAAATGTCCGAGTGACTTTTTCCTACAGAGTTAATCTGTGTGTAAGTTTTCTTTACAGGGTCATTCTGCGTGACTTTTTTCCTACTTAGTCACCATTAATCACACATTTCTGCAACTCATTCGGAAAAAAACAAAATCTCATGGTGCTTCGACAGGTATGCCTGGCATACGTCAGATGTATGTCTTTTACCTTCAAGATAGACCAGAAATAATTTTATACTTCATTGTAAACAGTGCTGTGATATAAGCGCCAGATATTTTCAACAATTCTTGTAAAAACTAATGAAATAAATTTTTCTTAGGTATTAGTGGAAGTGTATCGTCCCAGTGTAATTTCGATACATTTGGGCGTATTTTCGCTATTTTCATTCTCTCGACGCACTTTCTTCCATATTTAAGTTTCAATTTTTGTTCCTCTTGTTGTTGTTACTAATGGAACTTGCCATTGACAAGCCCCCTGCTGATACAGCAGTAGATTTAAGCCGAAAGGAGCGTTTCTTGTTTCTGAGTAGCGTCAATCAACTAGGGGCAAGAGTACAACTTAGCTGCACACTCATCACATTCGCTTGCACACTCTATTTTTATGGAGGGACACAGTCTCACATCTCACAGATAGCACACAGAAAAACAACCATTGTCCAAACCAGGACTCGAACCCAGGATTCCCAGAGCACGAGGAAGATGCGCTACCTCTGTGCCAGAAAGTAGACGTTAATTTTGGTATCTTGTCGACAATCTTCTGAGTTCTTCAGTCCGTTTGCAGAACAAACTTTACATTTCGTATGTTCTGAAGATTTTTTTATTCAAGAAAATGAGATAAAATTGATCTTGATGCTTCTTATCTAAAACTTCAAATTTTTGTGAAGTAATATGTTAAGTAAAAAGTAATATAAAAAAATTATATCAATTCCTACTTGGATCAACAAAGAAAATTTTTATTATATTAATTTTTATTAAAGGATGAAAATTAATATAAATATTTTATCATATAAATTATTGATTTTCCCAAGAACTGAACTCACTTTCTTCTCCTTCACATAAAAAATACTGAAATCCTCGCATATTACAAATTGACCCACTGGCTGTTGATTTGAATTTTCATTACAAAGTGCTAAAACTGTGTTTAAATTATTAAAAATTAATTAAATTTAATTAATGATTTAATATTTGAAAAAAATTAAATTAACATCGAGTGTCATCCACTACAAGTTTAAATAAATGTATTTGAACTCGAGTGGATGAATAAAAAGTATTTAACTAACGAATGAGCAAGATATATATGTAGGAAGAATGTGTACAAATAGTAGGAATTAAATGAAAAAGTGTGTGTGTGTGTGTGTGTGTGTGTGTGTGTGTGTG
>JAOUZG010031473.1:1980577-2012203 GCA_026289955.1 Argiope argentata | reverse complement strand
TGTGTGTGTGTGTGTGTGTGTGTGTGTGTGTGTGTGTGTGTGTGTGTCACAGAATCCACTATAACCAGCAGGCAATTATTAAAGAAGCAAAAATGATGTTCAAAGAAGCAGAAATTTAAGTATCAGAGCATTCTATTTTAATTTGGATGGTGTCTGTCGAGATAATATAACGTCCTTTTTTTATTCTTATAGAAAACAGCGCAAGTAATAAACATAAACTATCTTCCATATCCTTCAACAATAAAAGAAAATCATGTAATTAAATAATAGATGGAACCATGTAAATTATTTATCTTTGTTGCAATCATATCAACAATAACGAATGCTGTTAAAATTTATACAAAAACATTACTTCCAAGAAACTGTCAAATTAAGGGGAGATACGCACGTCAATCAAATTGATATTATTAAAAATCGACTTTTCTTTAATTTAAAAATGACATAAAAATCATTCATTTTTTTGAGTATTATTTTACGAGATTATTACAGGAAGACATCAAAATCATGCTTAATTTTTTTATTAAAATTTGTCTGTGTGTGTTTTTATTAAAATAGTTGTGTGCGTGCGTGAGTGCTTATAAAAAGTTATGTAACAGTATAGTTACATTGGAATTATGTTTTGTTTGAAATTATGTTCCTTGTTTTGAAGACATTTGATTTATACTAAAACGTACTAATAAAAGGTGTCCCGAAAGTAGCCCAAGATTCGAATTTTCCAACATTCGTGAAGTAAAATAATGGCGATCCTATTAAAAAACATTTTGATATTTGATAGTTTTGATAGCTAGTAAAAATGGAGTACTCCTAAATAGAAAAATGTGTTTTCATTCCTGAACAATATTTCGAAACTTATAAAAAGCTGGCGTATACAGTTACAAAAATTTACTTACTAGTTCCTTAGGTTTGTATGATTTAACATAATTTGGGTTTCCTTTTTATGATGTTATATGATGTCAAAGAATTATATTCCAACAAGCCTAGAAATACGTTTGAATTGAAAACGGAAATTCAAAGCTACTTCAACGAAATTCAGTCACATTTATACAAACAGGTCATGAAAAAATTCGACAAAAGAAATCCGTATGTAACAACAAATCCGTGAAGACTATTTTCCCTATGGGCTATTCCACAAACAACCTTATATTGTGTTTTATGATTCAATAAAAATATAATAATTTAAAGAAAAAACTGTGCTTTTTATTTAATTCAAATCTTGCATTAACACGTTGTTCTATCTTGTAAAGTTCTATTTTTATGAATCCTAAATTCTCTGTCAAATGATAATCTAACTAGGCAAAACTTACAGCACGAGTGGGGGCAAACTCAAATCCTCTTTTTATTTTAGGATATCCTTTATATTCGATATTTTTATGACGTATACTTGTTGTAGTTACAAAATAATCAGTCATTTCAATAAAACACAAAAGATTGAGTAAGAGAAATTTCGTTACTACAATCTCAAAACTACATATTTAAGAGCGGTATCGTATTATAATATAAAATCCAAACCAAAACTACAATGCTTCAAATATTTCAATTCTGTTCCGCTCACTTAGAGACGAATTTCAAATTTTTTCGCTTGTAGTAAAGAAACGAAGCATTGAATACGTGCTTTTTGCAACACTCAGCGTTGCAATTTCATTCTGCTATATATAGAATGAAACTGAGGACTTACCAAATATATTTTTATCGTAGAAGGGTTGTATGTAAAATTTCAAAGTCCTCAAATGGGAATCTTGGCAGCTAAAGGGTTAATAGTAATTATTGGACACCGAACAGTAATTCGAAATGGCCGTTCCAAATTCAAGTGAATTCTTTGAAAGGAATCGAATTATTTCTTATCTAGTTTTATTTAAACTTCTTAAAATTACAGTTGCTCCAATTGGCGTTGAAGATTTACGCATGCGCAGTGTGTTCTGATTGTCGAAACCGATATTTTTAAAGAATACGGATTTGATTTTGTTTTGGCCTGACTAATCAGCAAAACTATTTTGAATAATTGGGTTTTTGTTTCTTTTATTTCAGGTACACATTGTAAATAAATTGTTTTTATGTTAATTGTTGGGCTAGCTTTAATATACAACGATTTGGTGGTTTGAGGGGTTAGTAATTTTTCAGTAGCGCTTTGTTTGGGTTTACTTTGCCGTAAGTTTTTTATGTGACTGCGATTCGATATCTCCTGTTCATTTGACTTGATTTTTTTCCTGCTGTACATATTCCTTTTGCCTACATTTAATATTTTTGTTTAAATTTTAATTTTAATTAATTAATTATAAGTCTTTCAAACTTTATCGAAATGATAATTTTTTTAATGATGAATTAAGTTTATAAAGTAATAGCTTTATTTTGCACAACTTATCTACGGTAAGATATAAAGAAATGGATACTCTTCATTTGGCAGATAAGGTAATATTCATTTTGTGTATTAAATAATAAAATTTTCATCATCATCCTTATAATGGTATATTTCATCTACGAGACATTGTAATCGGAATATTAATTATGGAAATAATGCTTTACACTTAATCCACAATCAAATTAAGAGGCTGTTTTCGTATAGAAAAATTATCTTACTCAACTTATTTCCCAATTGTTTTTTCAAACATAAGATACATATTTACTAAAACATTAAAAAAATCATTGTTTCCCTTTTTTGATTACTTTTGTTGAACTTACTGTAATTATATATCACTGACGATATTTAAAATTGTTCTAAAAATCTAACTCCAGAAATGTCTAATTTTTCCCTCTCTCTTTCATTCCTAAAATAGCCCAAATATTGCTTTTAAAAGGAACAATAATATAATAAAATCAACATCATGTATTATATTTGAAAACACAAATTTAATTAGTTTATTCAGAAACCTTCAAAACTACCAATAATTAGTTGAGTGGAAATTAATGAAAATTGCTTTTAAATCAGCTCATTTTAGCACTTAATTAATTTTAATTTTTAAGTTGCTCCGTATCCCCTAATTAATTATTAATTATTTAAATGCCTTACCTTGTAGAGTTTCTCTAACTTATGAATTAAAAATGTCTGTGAATGCCATATTATAGTAAAACAAATATTTAGAACTGAAATGTTTTCGTTATTGATTTTAAGATCAAATTAAAAACTTTCGGTATCAAAGTTTTTAATTCAGGATTTTATAATCCCAACTTTATTAAATTATTATAAGATTCATTAAACAATGGTTTATAAATAATTAAATATATGATTGTATAAATAATTAAAAATATTTATGCAATAAAAATATTACATAAAATTTCAATTAAAAATATTGATTATCAATAATTAAGAAAAAATCGTTTTTAATTCAAGGTTTTATAATCAAGAAAATAAGTATTGTCTTAATGATCTTACAATTTATTACCTGAAACAACAGATATCTTAGTTTACCAACTAATGATACCAGTGTAGAAACTTTAAAATACATATAGAATATAATTAATCACTCTCTCTATCAGTATGTGTATGTATGGTTTGTTATGCAATATGTCGGCATACTGAGGTCCTCAATAGGTTGACATCTTAGATATGGGTATATGGTGTTTGATTTTCGTATCCCCGGTGGGTACAAAAATGGTTGTGATTGTTACCTCCCCCCCCCCTTTTAACAATGTCTGGACGTGCTTCCTAAATGTACATGGCTGGTACCATAGCAATGTACCATCCCCAGCAATGCGCAATGTATCTTCCAAAATGCCCTATAGATAATGATGACCGCCTATGCTTCAGGACGTTTGGCCATACAGATTTAGTAATCCGTGTACCTCAAGACGAATTGGAGTAAACGATTATGATAAGATAATATATTTAATCACACATTTTAATATTACTTTCGTTATCAAAGTCTTCTATGTAATATTTAAACAACACTCATCTACCAAATAAAGGTGGAGGGGGGATTGTGACATATTGTTCGTCTATATATAAAATGACTAAAGATGGAAAAAAAGCCGTTTTCAGAAACATTGTTATTTATAGAGTCTTAGAAATAAGTAAATTAAATTCTCTTCGCAAAATGAGTAATAGAATCATTAATGCGTACTTTATTTGCATTTTTTAGCACTATAACTTGATAAAAGATTAAGATAGCATCCTGTTTAACTTTCAATTTTCTCACGAAATTGTACCGGCGATCATTGAATTAGTCATAAATTGACGCCAATGACTAATTAAGATCCTAAGACACAGCGTGTATATAACCACAGCTTTCCCTAGACTAAATGAATATCATATTGCTTTGGAAATCCGCTCGATAGACTTAAGCTCAAAGAAATCCAACAAGCTAGGTAAAAGATAAGGGCATTTTACTACGCAAAAAACATCGAAGTGTAGGTAGCAAGAACATATTATAGATATATACGAATAGAATTATTTCCAAAAATCATAAGCATACACTTAAGCATCGCTTTAGCACCTAGAAAGCAGATAGAGGGCTTTCTCAATTATCAACCTTTCAAATAGAGGATTGGTTCAATTGATTCAATTTAGCTCTCACTGAATTTTCCAAAAAAAAGCTTCAGATCTCTAGTCATTATGGAGATAACGCTATAATTCTTGTATTTTCTACAGCCTTCATTTTTTTACCAAAGTCTCCAAATAGTCGCTTAAGTGAAGAGTCATTGTATCACTATTCAGCATTTACTAGTCATATCCATAAACTTGGCTTCATTATCGTGAATTATCATTATCAACTACACATGGCTTATTTCACTATTATTGAAAATAAACCATTTAACAAATGATTAAATAAAATATATAACAAGTGTATTGTTTTGCTTGTGTGTTATTGATTATCTAATCGAAATATGACAGCTAACCAACGAGAGTAGTTTCCCTGAAACCTTCTCGTACATTTACTATCATATATAAAATTTGTTGACCTTGTGGGAAGTCATGAACGCACTAATGCACAGATTTTTATTTTCTAGATTTCCACACAAAAGCATCACTATACTAACTGGCTTAATAATGCATGGAAGAAAAAGGAATATTCAGTTCAGACACGATTTTGTCAATCAATTGGAACAGAAATTTGAAATAGAACTACAACTTTAGTAACTACATTCGTTTATCCAGTTTTACATTTTTAAGTCAACACGTTTACATGCGTGCAAATGGTCAAATCGGCATCCGGTCAATCTCTTGTCGGATTCTGCTTAAAATTTAATTCGAATCTACACTTTAAATATAAAAAAATTGTGCCAAATTATATTTATTTGACTTTTTACTTTTCGTAGTTATCGTATTTATTTTTATTTGGACAGACACATAAGTTTCTATTATTGAATTCGATCAAAATTTGATGAATTTCTGCAAATTTAAATTAAACATCAAGTGATAAGTTTTTATCCGTCTGATTCTAAGCTTTTTTAAAGATATTATGTTCGCAGAGTGACGGACAAAATTCCAAAAACGTATTTTTTGGACTCAGAGGGGGTTTAAATTCAGAAATTCATCGAAATTTCTAGGTAGATGTTGTTAACGATTACAGAACCCACTGTCGTTGCATACTTCGTTTAAGAAATAAAAAAATTAAAGAGACTAGAAAGTAAAAATGCACAATATTATTGACAATCTACTACAATTCATTTGATAACTTGGTAAAAAAAACATATTATCGTTAGAACCAATTTAATCGTAAAAAAATGCATCAACAAATCTAAATTTCCTGTGTAAGTAAATTTATTTACTCTCATATGTCTTACAGTACCAATAAAAAGGGATGCAAATTATTTCTGCGTTTAATACAACATGAAAAATCTATTCCAATTCAATAAATCTCTAATCAAAATAGATGAAGACAGTTCAAATGCTTTGTCATTTTTTTTTAAAAAAATATTGTTTTTATATCAGCTGTTTATCCAGATTTTTCTTCTACAATATAAGCTTCAAGTTTTCAACGAAAAAAAATCTTTCGTTCTATTTATATTAATCTTTTATTCAAGAAATAACCCTTTTCTCAATTTATAAATCTTGAAGTTAAATGAAATGGAATATTTCATGTTCTGCATTTTCAAATATGTTTTCAAATCAATAATAGAAGTTTGTTTGAAAATATTTACTCTCACATTCAATTTTATTACATTTGATTTGTTTGACTTTTGATTTATTTGAATGAATTCTGCAATGCACGAATGAATTCATGCAAATAAGGGGAATTGAAATCTTCAAATAAACCAAATATTTCGTTGTTTTCAATATTTTCTAGTCTGTCCTTTAATAAATCTACCTTCAAAATCATTTTCTTTATTTGACAATGAATGTCTTCAAATTTTCTGCAGGTTTCAGATTTGAAATAATTCTTTCTAAATTTTCCCTTTTTTGTGTAGGAAGTATAAAAAAAGAAAAATGTTGCATTCATCAAAATACTTGCTCTCGTGATTTTGATTGGTTTTCATATTTCAAACCTCAATAAGTATAGAACATACATTTTTATAATTATATATGAATGTTTAAGAAATATGATAATTAAAATATGCTTTGAGCTAGAAGAATGAATTTAAAAGTGGTCTTTACATTAAATGCAGATACTTTAATCAAATATTGTGAGAAGACCATTTACTATATTATATGTCTTTCCAAAATTAAGTAAATAAGATTATTAAAAAGGCTTAAAAAGCTCGGTGAATAAAATTTCATACACTGTTTTTTTCCTTTCGTTTGTAAATCAAAACAACCATCAAATCTATTTGATTAAAATGGTAGAATAAAAATATTTTAGTCAGAAAAATTACTCTACTGAAAGATTAAAGCTTGGCAATAAATAAATCGAACAAATATGACATCCGCTTATTCTAAATGGCATTTAATCGTATTTCAGTTAAATTTATATATATAACTAAAATTGATACGTCTATATTTATTATGTTTAGTTTTTAATCTAATTCAATAATTCAGAAAATAAAATCTGATAATTGTTCAAATTTAAAGCAATTCAGAATTATATTTAAAAATTATTTTATTTTCTCTTTCTCTATCGTTGAAACAGAATATATTAAAAATTATTATTAGCATTTTTATAGTTAATGAGACAATTGTAGCAATTCATGTTAGGTACATAAAAATATTTAAGTTGCTGACAATATGACAGTGGAAATTAGTTTATATTATTCCATTTTTAAAAAAATTCTACTGATTAATATTTTGAACTTCATCAAAAATTATGAAAATTATAGGATACACATTTCTTGAAAGTCCATTAATTATAATGAAACTTAAAAAATAAAAAGTTTTTTCAATTATTATCAAAATCGCGGACCTCTATCACGTGATGTCGGTAATTCAGCTCATTTTTTAATCAATAGCCCTTACTGTTTCACTATATAAACAATTTTAAATTATTCACATTTTTAATTCTATATGGCAAACGATAATCTTACTCTTATAAATAAATTATACAATTGCAAACTGTGATTTACGGAAAATAAAAATAAAGTTACTTATTATTTAAAAGATATTTTTTAATTAACAGTGTTAAATATTTTTTAATAAATGTTATTTTTTATAATTAGGCACGATTTTGAAAACATAATTTCGAATTTCTTAAAAATGCATTCGATAAAATCATTTTTATGATATATGAACAAACATTAATCCTTTAAATTATGGCAACGAGAAAAATAAAAACAGTTGTTTTAAGAATGAGCTAAATAATTCGAAAGGTTATTAAAAAGCTGATTAATTATTAAATTATGTAATTATTTTAAACTATTGATTGAAAATATATTTAAAAATTTCACAACAATAAAAATGAGACACTGAAAAGATTCTTTCCCTACCTTAGTTATACGGTAAGAATTTTTGATTCATTTCAAATTTTATATTATAAAGAGGAATAGTTTTGAAAACATTCAATAAATTTTAGCTTAAAATCTATTAAGAGCAAGAACAACAAAATAAAGACAATAAATGCGTTAGATTATTTTTTAATGAATCAGAAACTTGCCCAGTATTTAAATAAATTTTTAAAGCTTATCCCGAGGAAAAAGATTTCACATTTTTAATTTTCTAACATCATATTGATTGCCATTAACATTTTTTTCTTCTAGTGCCATCAGCAGTAATGGAAAAGCACTAAAAATTAACATTATAGTATAATTTCGTAGTTAAATTACCAGCTGTTATTAATATTCTAATGCATATTAATATTTTCATCTTTAAAATTAATGCATAGTAAATCCTTTCATGGTAATTCAAAGAGGAAATTGATGACCTATATTAATATTTTGACAAGAAAATTTTTCATAAATAGCTTATTTGCAGATTAAATATTATTAGAAACATTGTTTGGGCAAATATATTTTATGGGAATTGTAGGGGGACTTTAATAGTTTTTAATTGCACGAAAGTATATACAATGCTTAAAGCTTAGGAAAAAAATGATTTTTTAACTTAGGAAGACATGAATCATTTTTATAGTGTCTAAATATATAATTATTTTTAAACACCATTAAATAACTGCTCAATTCCTTTTCTCTTTCATTTTATCAATATTAATTATCAACCTCTATATGTTTCTTTTAAATTCCTAGTATTAGTGCACACCTTCCCTATATCTATCTATCTATATATATATATATATATATATATATATATATATATATACTTATTCATCCACTCGAGTTCAAATATTTCTTGTAGTGGATGACATTTGATGTTAATACGGTTTCTTCGATTCATTGATTAAATTTAATTAATTTTTAATACTTTAAATATTAATTTTGAGCAGTTTGTAATGAAAATTGAAATCAACAGGCAGTAACTCAGTCGATAAAATGCAAGTATTTTGATATTTTTTGCGTGAAGAGGAAGAAAGTGAGATCAATTCTTGCGAAAACCAATCATTGTTTGATAAATTATTTATATTAATTGTAATTATTTAATAAAAAGTAACTGGAATAAAATTTTTCTTTGTTGTCCTAAGTAGGAATTGACTTAATTTTTTTTATAAATATATTACTTGTTTTTATTATAATAACAATTCATTTTCTGAAAGGATAATTTTGGCATTTATTTGGATGGATCAGGAATAGTGATAAAGTAGATGGAAAATTCAAAGCCTGTATACAAATTCTCTTTTAATGTTACAAGATATTAAGATTTTTAATTGCTTTAATTGAATTTGCTTTCAAAACTGTTTAAAATTGCCGCTGTGAATATACAAATATTTTATTAATATGGATTAAACAAAAGCTTTATTTCATTATCATAAAGCCCAAATACAAAAAAAATTGTGCTTCGTAAAAAAATAAGAGAGTTCAAACATTAAATCAAAATCTTACTATATGGAGCCGATAATGACTAATCTTTCAGGAATTTAACGTAACTCCTTTGCACTCTCGCAATAAAAAAAATCGTGACAAAATTACATTTTAAATCAAGGGGAAAAACCTAACCATAGATTTGAAGTTAATGAGTAAGTTATCTTTGATTGATTTACAAATCTATTTCAAATGTTATTTTAGATGTTTAAAGCACAAGCAAAAAATTCATGAAAAAGTCAAGTCTCATATGAAGAGATAGATTTCATATAATCAATCAAATTAATTATTTTTGAAATTAAATAGTGCATTACCAGTGAATTATAATTTTTCTTAAGAGAATAAGGGCTTATTGAATAATAAATACTATTTCTCAACTAAATTATTTCCTGTAATATTATTCCTATTATTTCCGAATATATTTTTGACTAAAATAGAATTAATTTCATTGTATACAATGTATGCGAATAAATTTATTCTTATTACCCATTAGGAATGTGGATTGGGATTTATCTATAAATAAAAGTCTCAAATATAAAGGAAATAAAGTAGCATAAGGCAAACCAAAGCGAGTGCAACAAATCTGTTTGAAGCTATATTTCTAATCAAATAAACTAATCGATTGGCTCAGAATCAAATGCCTAAATTTTAAAATAATTTTAAAAACTATTATTTTGATATTATTTTATTACAAAAATTTTGGAATTTTATTATATTTCTTCTCAAAATGTGAAGTTATTAATGATACTCATTTTCAAGATAAATATTCATGCCAATGGTAAAATTCTTTTAAGCACTTTAACTCTTATTATTTATTTATTTAATATGTGTTATGGTTATCGCGCTCATACTTTCAAAGAAATCAAGCAACAATTTCCTCTAATTGGAGGTCATTTAAAATTTGAAAGAGTCTGCAAATTTGGTGCTAAAACTACATGGTAATTTCATATGCCAGTTTCAAATGTTTTATAGTTATCGAATTCTCAGACCAAAAAGATATTATTTTCTAAAGAAATTTTTTTTTCAAATTCAAAAAGGTCTGAAT
The DNA here is from genome assembly GCA_026289955.1 of Argiope argentata. NCBI lineage: Eukaryota > Metazoa > Arthropoda > Arachnida > Araneae > Araneidae > Argiope > Argiope argentata. The sequence continues at coordinate 2,001,885 of JAOUZG010031473.1, read as the reverse complement.
ATAAATGAAATTTGAATGTAAATTCGTCAAAAACTTCAGTTGACTTTTTTTAGGGTAATTACATTTTCTTTGAAGTATATTTTGTATATGATAAAACAAAAATTACTCAATTTTAAAAAAACACTTATGTTATTTTTGAGACATTAAAAATAAAGTCTCCAAAGTTTAATAGAAGACAACAAATTTGCTAGTAGAATCACTTCTTTTACAGACTTCTATCTAGACGTATTTTTAAGTTATTATCTTCACACGCAAAGACATACATAGATACTACAAAAAACATGATTCTGGGATTTAGGAAGACTAAAACATAAAAATTAATCAAAATAGTCATAAGTAATTTAATTATGATTACCAGATTTCTTCTTTCTTTACTAATAAACATATTTAAAAAATTATTTCGACAATAAAAGTAAAAATAAATCAAATTAGCATACTTTCCAACTTTTATTTATTTCCAACCAGTTACAGTTTTTGAAAATAACCGAAACACACTCCAAATGACATCCTCCGCACGATGTTAAATCAAAGAAACTTCTACCCCATTCGAAACTTCGGTAACGACCCAGAAGATCGATGACAAGCTTTCACATTCTGCATACGATTTCCTTTTCGCAAATCATCTTCTAATTTCGAAAAGAAACTGATGCACCTGTTCACTCGAAATAAATAACCCGACGCATACTCGGCGAAACAAGGATTACGGAGAGGCTTCTCTATTTGAGAAAGTTTACAACCCATTCCTGTTTTAAATTAACTTCCTTTTTTTCACTCTCGGTTCAGTTAGTTACTGGGTGTGCTTTAAATCACAACAGTTAAATTAAAATTTCAGTGGTGTTTCCGTTTAATTTGCAAAAGTCTTTTCCAGTCAAGTCTCCAAAGGAAGAAGATATTAATGCGATGGCTCTTTATTTTTCACTAGAGCGTTGCCTTTTCTATTTTCTCACTAAATTATTTCAGCTTTGGGAGTGTGATCTGGGGTTGGGATGGAATTGGTTTGAAACATTTTGCACTTTGCTTTCGTTATTTGGTATCATATTTCGCCCCAAGGAAGACTTATATTATTCTTTTTAGAAAATCGGGGTAGTGGAAACTAAACTTTCTTAGTATTGCATATACATTATTATTAACAGGGTCGTTTCAGTTTTCCTTTGTTGTTTTTATATATACTTATAAGAGTAAATGCTTATGTCTCTGAAAATATTTATGCTTTGTTTGTATGGAAGCCAAATAAACAAAAACCATCAAATATACTTCAGAAAATGAGATTTTCCGCTTCCAATTACTTTTTAAACTTGAATTAGAATTTCAATTAATTCAAAATTAAGCGGCATTTGTTATTTCTCTCTCATAACCTTCGACAGTGTTATAACATAACATAACATAAAGCCATCCTGTGCCTATAACACTAAGTTATCTAACCAGTTGAATGAGCCCAAGATGGTAGGGGGATAAAAGGAAAAAACTTGTTAAAGTAAACAAGGAGACGATACAGCATTCAAGGAATCACCAGGGAGAATGACATCGGTGTCAAATCTTACACGAATCGATTCAACTTTTTTTACTAAAGTTATAACTGGATGGAGGGGACAAAAATACCTAAACAAATAGTGACTATGGGTTGAACTTACATGGAAATTAGATTACCAACTGAAAGGGGGGGTGAATTGAAAAATTATATTGTGAATATCTATATGACGTATAAACAATCACTTTAAAGTCAAAAATATGTAGCGTCTATCTGCGTCCTGAGGTTTTGATTTCCATCGTGAGATCTGCACTTTTAAGGGACTTTTTAAGTTATAATTTCGGCTGATTTTCTGGTGGAATTCTGGTCTCAGTTATTGTACGGTCTTGAAGAGGTCTTAGTATTTATGAATATGGTTGCCTTGTTTAAGGGCATTGGATGCAACTCTCTTGATACTATTCTTCTTCGAGACTTGTTTCTTGTTTTCTCATGTGCCATGAGAGAATCAGTAGGCATTCTATGGCATAGGGAATTGTAGATAATATCTTTCCACAGCTGCAGCAAGGAGAGTTGGCTAGATGGAATCTGTGTAGGTATGTCAGGAATGGGCCGTGTCCAGTGAACGACATTTGCTCTGTTCCAGTTGGCATGGTAGAGAGGAACTTTCAGTATTATGTTGCATGTGTAACGGCCTGTTTCGCCTTCTTCGCCATTCCTTTGCCATTTTGTGGAGCCAACTCTCAGCTCGAAGGATGTTCTTCAGATGACATCTTGGAAGCTTCATCATATTCCGATCTTCATTAGCACTATCCACTATTTTGGCTAATTTGTCCACCTCTTCATTCCTGTCATAGTTTACATCTGCCTTGATCCATGATATTTTAATGTTTCGATATAGTATAAATATAATATTGTTACTAACCTGTAAGGTAGATTTCAAGCACAGATGGTTCCAATGTAGGAAACATCATTTTTCGGTTATTTCTATCAGACGCCCATCGGATACCGTATTAATGATCCTCAGCATTGACAACTATTTGGCGATTGGATATTAGACGAAGGTGGAAATTTTGGCGACACAAGGGATGATATTGTAATCTTAAGGAATTTTGGTGATAGAGCCAATAAATCTGATATTGCTTGATTATTCTAGAATCATCTCTGCCGACTTTCTTGCACAGAGGTAGCGCGTCTTTCTCGTGTTCTTGGAGTCCCATTTCGGGCACATTTGTCCTTCTGTGTGAAGTCTGTCCCCGGGGTTTGAGTCCCGTTTCGGGCATGGTTGTTCTTCTGTGTAAAATCTGTCCCGGGGGGGGTTGAATCCTGGTTCGAGCATGGTTGATCTTCTGTGTGCTATCTGTAGGATGTATTACTGTACCCCCCTCTGTAAAAAGTGGCTGTGCAAGCAAATGCTGTGAGTGTGCAGCTAAGTCGTACTCTTGGTCCTAATTGGCTTTACTTCATAAACAAGAGACGCACCTTTCGGCTTAAATCTGCTGCTGTATCAGCAGGGGGCTTGTCCTTGGCAAGTGCTATAAGTAACAAAAAACAACATAATCTTCTCTTTCGTATCTTGGGAACTATGGAGCTGGAGTCAGTCCTTTGAATTTATCTCTAGTTTATAGTTCTGGACGCTTCAACCAGCTTATCAGCATTTTTTTGTTTGCATGCTGCTGTTATCTAGAATTGATGCCGTTTATTGTTTGTGTGTCTCTTTGCTGCGTTTGATCGTCTATTTTTTTGGTGAAACGTCGTCTGTGTTTGGTGCATTGGTGTTGTGTTATTAAATGTCGTCATTTGCTACTGATACCTGTTGATTTTGTTACAACACACATCAACTACAAACAAAACAATTGACTTGACGGACTTAATGAAAAAAATACCCTAACAATACTTTCAGAACTAATTAAAAATATAAAAATTGATCTTTTCTATTAATTCTGATTTTTTTATAAATTTTAATATATTTTTAAGGATTTAAAACCATAAACTCAATGAAATTTTAACCCTTTTTTATTGTTTCTTTGGATAATTAAAAACTGCATTTTTTTTCAATTGTGTAAATCTAAGAAAAAAATTTCTAATTACCAGAATACATAATTTATATAGGAAATCGAAAAGAGAAATTTTATTATAGCAAAAGATACTTTACAATTTGAAATAGATCCAGATACTTACATTTCTAAAGATCCTATAATGTATTGGATTTCGATTTCATTTTTCACACTCTGGCCCTGTAGAACGAATCATAAAGCTCAAATTATACATAATTTAAATTAAAGGCCACTAAAATTTCTGGTGTATCAGATGATAGCTAAAAGCGGTCAGTGTTATCATATATGCTAAACAATATAAATTCAGAAAATAATAATTCAATTTAAACTTGCGTAATAAACATTGACTAATAGTCAGTCCACATCTTGTATAAGAATAAAAAGATTATTTTACCACAGCTCAGCAAATGGCAGTACCAAATAAAATGTTAGATGACTTTTTATTTTCTCAAACGTTTTCAAATTTTTATTCCACCTCTCTGTATTTTTGGAAAAATAAGGGATGCAAACCGTTATTTTTTATTAATATTATTTCCAACTGCTAGGAAAAATTCCATACAGATAAACTTTCAGATAATTCTTAAAAAGACCAATTCTAAATTTTATTCTTTAATAAAGAAATGTCTTCAAATTGGAGATTGGCGATAAAATTATCTTTTCAGGGACATTAATTTTTTGCTTTATATTTTTTTCGATTTGCTATGATTTTTTTAAACTATTTTATTAAATATATATCTATAATTTTATCCATTGTGAGGATTAATATTTTAAGCTGATTTTTTATCTATTGTTAATTGTGAATTTACGAATATTGTGTGTGTTTCTTCTATGTTAAAAGCATTTCAGTATTTAATATGCTTTTATTAAAATGTTCGAATATCGTGGCAATAACAGCCAAACCTTGGATTCAAAAATAAACAATGATTTATATCGTTTAATTTCAGTACGTTTTTAAACATTTGTATAATATCAATCTTTTAACTTGTCATTTTAATTTCTGATCACAGTGTACTGATTTTTTTAATCGAAATATATAAATTTTATCTAAAATGGCAGAAAACTAAGGATACTTATAGATAAGCTTACAGAATGATGTAAAACTTCTACAATTGCGTGAGGTAATTAAATGTTAAATTTTGAAATTTAAAAATAATTTCAGATTATTAAGAGTAAGTTACGTACAAAAGATTCAATTGATATTTTATGGTATCATTAATCCTGGTAAATCAGCTTATTATCAAAAGTGACTAGTAACGTATAAAAATACTTTTAAAAAACCCCTCAATATCTATAAAAAAGTTATTTTAAAAAATTCTGAATTTTTTGTATAGATATTTTTAATGCATTGGTCGATTTACTTTTTTAAATTTCAATTTGAAGAACCTATAGTGCAATTAATTTACCGAAATACATTCACTTTAAAGCGATGTTTTATATTGCTTCAAATGTGTAATACTCAAAGATATAAATTATAGAAAATATCGCCCAGAACATACCCATCAAAACAGAAAAAAAAGGCAATCCTATACCGAAAATAAATTAATCCATAATTACCCTCCAATGTTACATTTGTACTAATAAATCAACTCTTGCAAATTGAGTTGTCTCGAAGCAAAATGCATTTAAAAGTTCTCGCTCACAGGCTATTAAAATAGTTCTGCTTTAATCAATCATGTCGTGCGATTTGGGAATTTTTACAGTACAAATTAGCTTCTCGGCGATTATCTGGATTCCATTGCTCATGGAAAATGGTTTGATGGATGACCGAATAAATATTTGGTAAAAAAAAACTAACCAAAAATCCTCTTTATTTATGGTATTTTTCCTAGGAATATATATAGAACATTAGGAAGCGACTAATTTCATAATCGCATTAAAATCAAACTATTTCGATAGATAAATTTTATTAGTGATTTATGGATATTATTATTTTCCCTAGATTTTATTAAGTGCTGAATACGGTTACTGTTATAAAAATATGTGAAGTGCATTACCCACTTAAACTTTTCATTTTGTATTCTTTCTGAGTTCTAAAACTTAATAGCAGTTCGTTTATTCTAGATCAAATTCTAATTAATTTCCTAATTTTTCTCTTAATTTAACTCATGTTAACTTCATTCTGAAATTATCTCTTATTTTCTGATCCATTTCCACCATTTTTTTATTGATTAAAGCTACACAAGCTCTGTAAAACTGCTGAAAATTATAAGTTTCTACACTCCAAATAAAGAAATACAAATCTGTCAAGCTATGTAAATTCTTTAAAAAGATACTTTAGATAATTCTCTGTCTTAAATAAACACGTGTAACGATATCCCTTTCAGAATTTCAGTATAAAGCAGTTGGGTAAAATATTTAAATTTCTTTTTGTTCTCATGTTCTGCTGTAATTTGATGTATCACGTTGCTTCTTTTTTTGTACATGAATAATGCCTCCAGGGATGGAATAAAGCGAAATTTCAAAGTCTCTTATATATTCGAAAATGCTCTATTATTCTTCTCAGTGAAAAATCTGAATAATTATTTGTAAAAGGCCGTGAATAAAAACTTCCCAGGAGCCTTGCCTGTTTGATGATTACAGAAATTAGATAGTTCTAGCAGCAATTCTTCGTTTGTATTCCTTTTCATGTTTTTTTTTCACATACCTGTACGTATGCACCATGGATTACTTTTTTTCGATCGATTGAAGCCAAGATTAGACGCGTTATCTCGCGTGCATGAATGCGAATGTACGAATCAACAGATGATAAACCAAAAAATTTAAATATATATACTTTAACTGTTGAAACTGAACACCAATTTTTCATCCAGCTTTTTAGGTTTTGAAATTACATCATGAATATTTTGATTGTTATTACGTGTATGCATGCCTCTGTATGCACGGGGGATATTTAGAACATATTCCTATTTAAAATTGTGCAAGTACCAATGTTCATGCTTCGAACATAGGTTTTTATTATTATTATTATTATTAAACCGAATATGACATAATGCAATACATTTTCTCTCGCATTTTTCTTGAAAACTATGGGTTGTGGCGGTACAGTTCTTGGGCATTTTTTTATGTATTCCAAATAAAGAATTTGACTTTGCAGAGTTTAACCGGCCTTTCTGCTTGATACTTGCTTTTCAACATTCTAAAGAAACTGCAAGCAATTCTGAAGGACAGTGATGATCTAACGCAATGCTGAGAAAAAAATAAAGTTATATTGTATATCAGGTATTTTTATATTTTTGTTAACACCTGTACTTTATAATTTTTAATTCAGGATCAATCAGTTATAAACTAAATTCCGTTCTCATAACTATAAGAAATTTTGTAATAAGAGCTACAAATCTAATTTCAGCCATTTTGCTCATTTTTTGCGAAACTATTCGCGTTTACGTACGCACAGATATATCAATAAATTTAATCATAAAAATAATAATTTAAATTTATAATCCTAGAAATCTAAAAGACATTTTCAGTTTAAAGTTTTGAATGATTTTAGTATTTCATATATACTTTAATTATGACTATATCAAACAATTTTAATACTAATGTATATTTTAACGAACTATATCTGTTATTGTAATAGCATACAAAATATTATTTATCTTTTTTTAATCGGTAATAAAACCTTTTGTCCCTTTTAAATCGGAATCTAACTCAACAATCCACAAACTAAACTTTCCTGTAATTCTTAAGATCCGTCAAAGAATCCACAGAACAATACGAATTGTAAAGATAGAACTCTATTGTTTTATAAGAATAGAGAGCTCCTGAAATTATCATCGGTGATAAAGAGGATAATCCCTTTGTCACTTGTGTCAGAAAACAAGAGAAGGGAGGGGATATCGATTAGGAGTTTCTATGTTTGGTGGCAGGCACTTAATTATGAAAAGGAAAGTGAACGCCCGTTTGTTGTATATTGGGCGTGACATCTCGGACTGCAGTCGGAATGGCGTCCTTCGATTTCAAGATTTCCAGTATGATTTCAGAACGTTTATGTGTAATTATACCGACAATGATATTGTTTTCATGATGATAATACACTCGTGCATGTAACTTTTCACTTTAGCTAACATCCATTCTGAATTAATTAAAAGTCATTAATTTAAAAATGAATTCAGTAACTTTACATTCGTTTGATGGACTAATAGATTTTCATCGCTATTTGTGGAGAATTAAATTTGTCATACAATGAATTTTAATGACGATTACAATCAACTAAACCAATGGGGTTGTAAATGTGATGTCAACATGTTCATTAGGGTTGCAGCCTCCCTTTCCGTTTGCCGTTTAAACAGAGGTTTCTTCATAATCAAGTTAAATTAGCTGTCTTGATTATTTTTTTTTCACTTCATCTTTCACAGGTTTACTATTACAAGTTTTTGGTTTTGTTTTCATGCTTTCCAGACAAAATTAAATCTTTTTGATAGGAAGGCGTTTATTTCGTTATGTATCGCTCACTGAAATATAAAAGCAACTAGTTTGTTTGCAGATGAATCATTAGTGAAAGAATTTCATTTTTTTTCCATTCATGGGCAAATCAGTGAGAAAAAGTGTGAATGATGAAATAATAAAAGTATTAAAAAACCGATAAATGAGTTTAGAGATGCTACAAAAATCGGTTTAAAATCTATACATAGTATAAATTGATGTCTCCTGAAAACGTTTGTATGTTGAAATCATAAAAACTGAAGAAATAGTTAAGGGGTATTGGAGTTACTTATTGCATTTTGTAAAGCATATACTGGTAAAAGTTTTTTCACATTAAAATCATATCAGAATAAGGGGGGAGGGAGTATAATTATGATTTTAATTTATACACGCATGCACGAAATCCTTAAACTGCGAATGTGCAAATAGCAATAGTTGTGGCACGCATATGCGATACATTTCTTTGGTTACGTCTGATTTTAAACAGCGATTGATTCAAATCTTATTACTCCAAAAATAAGGAAATCCAACCTCGATATGATCGTCTGTGTTTTGCCTACGGACATATATTTTTTCCTTTGTAACAGTCTAATATTTCTGAATGTGTGCCGTAAAAAAATGTTTCGAAGCTATTTTCGTTACTTTCTAAATATATTATTATATTCATTTGATGTTGAGCAACATTTCCATGTCATATCGGATGGAGACTAGAACTTAAGTTTAAAACTAATTTTTCTTCTTGGATGCTACGCCTCGGAAAGCATCGTGCACTCATAAGAAACAAATTGAAACAATATATAAACCAGAGAATCATTAACAAACCAGATAGTCTGAATTTTATAAGTAGAATCTCTAAAGATAATTGTAGATCAAGGCTGGAACAATAGAATTAAAAAAATAATTGGGACAAAATATAATTTTCCAAATGAATTAATTAAACATTTGATACATAAAAATTCAGTGCAAACTTATCACAGATTTTTAATAAATAATATTAAACAAATGTAACATTTTAATGAAGGTATATAAAATAAATAGATGCTACATAAAAGTAAATGTTAACTACGAAAAAATTATATTCACGGAAACTCTCGCGTAAGCATTTTATTGAGGAATCAAATTAAATTGTGCCAAATAAATTTTAACCTTTAGTTTGAAAGATAAATTTCATTAGTGAAACATATGTATCTTAATGCTCCTTTTATTTTTCTTACCAGCAACTTTTATGACTAGTCATTTTACCGGTAATATCAATTTTGTTTCGTTTCAATTAAATTTTGTTATTATAAATTCACAATCACAATTATCTCAATATTTTTAATCATCAAATTATGAAAGAGATCTAATTGTATGCATATTTTATAAAGGTCTTTCCACCTTTTCTTTTATTATGTCCATTAGTATTTCCTAAGAGTGTCGAATGCTATGAAGTAATGCTATCAGATATCTTAATTTCTGCTTAAGCTATTAGAAACTGCACACAGTCTTTGGCAGTAATGTCATTTCGCTTTCAGATCCCTCCTGTAAACAATAGAAACTATTACAGCAATATATCTTTTTTACCCTTCAATTAAAGAAATTCAGAAGATTAAATATGTGATGAAACAATAGAGACGGCTTGAATTTCATTGGAATTGTGAAATTGATCGCTAAAATTTATACAGACAATTATTTTGAAAATATTAAACAATAGAATTATCGTATTAAAAAACTGTAACACAAATAAATCATTAAAAAGTTATTTTTTCAAATTATAAAATGATGTATAAAAGTATTTCAATTTCATTTCTTCACTATTTTTTATACAAAGTTTCAAAAATTATCTTTTGAAGTATTTTGTACAAAATTATCTTCGGAAGTTTTCGTAAAATTTATTAAAATCTTTTAATCTTTTGTTAACTGAATCTGTTTTAAATTATAATAAGATGCACATGTCCAATCAAAGTGTAGGCCTATTTAACCCTTTGCATCTGCCTCTGACTCCCCATTCAAAATTATGCCTCATTTCGACTGTTTATTTATTTATTTTTCAAATTTAATTATTAAAAACGCCTACATAATGGTTAAGAGATGTAGATTCATTTTTCAAATAAATTCGACTTAAAAGAATTATGTTTATTTATTTTTCATAGCAATAAACATATCTTTGTATTAGGTGAATAATTTTGAATCTAATTATTTTTCGGAGTGCAAAGGGTTGATTTAGATCTCTGTCTTTCAGTAAAACCAACCCAACGCCACATTTTCATTTATTATTAATTCGTCACATGCACTTTATATGCAACGAACATGAACAGTTATAAAATATTCTATATAGACTCAGTATACTATATATGAATTCCTTTACAGTTAAAATTGATATCTTTCTTTTCCGCAAAGAATATCTTATAGAAATAATAAAAATGTTCCATCAAAAGATATGCATAGTCTAAGGAACTCAAATTTCAATGAAAAAAATTGAAATATCATCAACGAAAGAGATGAAAAGAGAAAAAAAATAAGTTTCATCTTCTGCAGGAAATGCATAAATAAAGAAAAAGTATCAGTCAATATTTTATTCCTGAAAGAAAAATATCAGTCAGTTTGTTGTTGTTTTTATTATTATCAAAAAGAAAATCAATTTCATTTGGAATCCGAAACTAAGTTTCGTTAACGAAGAAAATTAAAATAGGAATCGAAACAGATATAAAATCAAGAAGAACCGAATTGAAGAATACAAAAGAATTTATAAATAAAAAAGATAACGAACGCCGACAGTTTTCCGACAACAAAAATAAGAAGCAATAAACAAAAAATGAATACTTTGCGCTCTTCTTTATTGTAATTTCTTCTTTCTCTTCACAGGTTTTAATTGGAGATCGTCCGGTGTCAAGAACAGTGGACAGAGAGCATCGGAAGATTTCTTCGATTGCCCGCGAAACCACCCCGATAATGAAACACGAGTCTCAAGAAGATTTCCTGGAGAGATCAAACGCGGTGGAGATAACAATAAGAAAGTGTAAGATAACACCTCCAGAGCCTGAAAAACGAGCAAAAGAAGAGACGAAGCCCCCCGAAAAAGTAAGATGATGAATTATTCGAGAAATAAACGAATTCCGATGAGAATTTCTTTGATTCGTCGTAGGAATTAAGATTACGAGTCGAAATGATATTTCGATAAGATAAAACTACTCGATTCTGTGAGAATTTCTCCTGTTGCATAATCATGTCTTTTCCTTACATAAGATGTGCATAAAATGTTCAAAAAATAATGTTTATTATCAATCAATTGATTGCTGACTCAATATGATTGATGTGTTGCTTTTCTTATGTAAGACATATCAAAACTATTCAAAAAATATTGTTATTTTTCAATCAATTCTCTGTGACTCAGTCTTATTAAAGTATTACTTTAAATTTTTGACATATTTAGAATACTCAAAAAATATAATTACTTTTATATCAATTGATTGTAAATTCATTATGATTGAAATATTATTTTTCTTTTATATATAGTTCTAGAATATTCAAAAATATATAATCATTTTTCTATCTGTTGATTGCAGCCTCAATGTAATCGAAGAATTTAATTTCTTTTTTTATATAAAAACATATCTAGAATATTCAAAAGATCTAATTATTTTTCAATCAATTGATTGCTGATTCAATATATTTGAAGTATTACTTCATTTTTCTTGCAGAAACCATGTTTAGAATATTTTAAAAATTGGATTTTTCAATCAATCTATTGCTGACAAAATATGATTGAACTATTAATTTTCTTAAAAAATATGTTCAGAATATTCAAAAAATAGGATTACTTTTCAAAAAGTTTATTGCTAGTTCAATATGATTGAAATATTATGTTTCTTTATTTATATATGTCTTGAATATTCAAAAAATATAATATTTTTTCAATCAGTTGATAATGTAATTGAAGTATTTCTCTTCATTTCTTATAAAAGACATGTTTGGAATATTCAAAAAAAATTATCTTTCAATTAATCTATTACTGCTTCAAAATAATTACAGTATTACTTTTCTTTTAAGACATGTCTAGAATATTCAAAAAAAATCTAATTATTGTTCAATCAATTGATTGCTTATGCAGTATAAAAGAAATATTACTGTTCTTTTCTTATATAAGACATGTTTAGAACAGACAAAAAATATAATTACTTATCATCAATCGATTGCTGATTTAATTTGATACTTTTCTTATCTTAGATATATCTAGAATATTTAAAAAAGAATTATTATTTTTCAATCAGTTGATTGTTGACTCAATATAATTAAAGTATTATTTTACAAGAGGAAATTTATATTAAATATTCGTTTTGGAGTTAATTTTTAAGCAGTATGAAATATTTTTTTAATATTTCATAAAAATTTAGAAAATGTAATTTAAAATGTTTTTTTTTTGTTTGTGTCATATTTAGCAAATTATAACGATAAAATTTTAACACAAATTCTGATTAAAGAACAATTTTTTTTGCTTTTGAACTCTACTTGACATTACAAATTTTTACATTTTGAGGGGGAAGGCATTCATTTGAGTGCTGTAAAGAAATGCATATTTAGATGTAGAGCTGTTAAATATTTTATCCGCAATGTTCTAATTTGTTTTAACACGAATTAGAATATTTAAAATGAAAATTGTAGAGAGCGAAAGTTATTCTTGACATGTGGCATTAATCTTAATAATATAAACCAGATTTTAAAATACAAATAAAAAATACTTCTAGAAAATTTCTACTTTTTTTTTGTTTTTCAATTAAAATATTGATAATCTTTAAACATCAATACATTGTCGGTCTCATCTGTGAGCTTTTCCGTGCCTTTGAATATTTTTTTTCACTTTTATAAATCATTATACTTTCAAAATTTTTTTTAGTAGTCCAAGATTTAAAAAAAAACTCTTAGAAATATATTTCATGTTGAGCTGCTCAATATTATATTATATTATTATCATATTCAAATAATATTTGAGAGGGGATATTATAAGAAGCAAAAACTAAATTTCTTATTATATGGCATTTAACATAATAATATAAATCAAATTTTAAAATATTTGAATATAAGCATTATTATAAAAAATATTTTAATTGCATTATTCAGAATTGTGTCAATAAACAATTTTCTTCGGAGAAGTATGCAAAACAAATTTAAAATCTCAATTCTTGAAACACGTTTCATATAGAATTGTAATAGTAGTAACTAATAGTATCACTTGATTGTCGGTATAACTTATTAATGAGGTTGATATCTTGGTGTTTTACAGAGATTGTTGTATTCTTACTTGTATATTCTCTACTTACCCAATGTAAACATAGTTTTTGTATTTCTTTAATACTCAAATCACACATGAATTTTTAATACAAAATATTATTTTGTTTGCAGAAAATATTAATGCAATGAAGTTTATTATTTTTATTTCGGGTATCACCTCATAACAAATATTATTTTCCTATTACAATGAGATGAATTCATTTTTTTTTTCATTTTATTCTTTCTCAATAGTAAAGAATGTCCAAATTTAATCCATAAATATAAGAAAACGTCAAATTAATAACGTTAATCCCATTACCGTATTAAAAAATCTAAAAAAATTCTTCTTTTAAAGCTTTAAGTAGTTTCATTTTATACAGTTCAGAGCAAAAAAATTCTATTAGAATATAATTATAAAATGTAATAAAACTATAGAAGAATGTTGATAGCTTTGAAATCAAAATGTTTAATTCCGTGCCAAATTTAAGCAATAATGTACCAACATTGTCTTCTAGGTGATACAAAAAGCTGTATCTAGGTACCATACGGCTGAAAAAGTTATTTCGCCGAAGGATTCCGAAGAGCTTCGAAAAACATCGAGTGAAGAGAAGCCTTCACCCGAAGAGAGCTCGGAAGTTTCCGGAATGAGAAGTCCGTCGAAACGTGAGATGACTTCTCGAGGCAAAACGTACGAAACGCTGGAAAGTTCGTCGGCCAAGTCCAGCAGCGAATCATCCAGACACGCAGGGAAACTCTCTCAGCCGGAATTCTCTTCCAGTGCAGAAGTAAGTGCCGTCTGCGAGTGTTATAAAAGAAGCATAAAACGAAGCTTTGTTCTTCATCTAAAAATAACCAGTATATACGACTCCTAACAATTCCCAAGCTCAAAACTTTTTAACCGAGCATAGTTTTCAGTGGAATAATACTGCAATACACGCTAAAAAATGAATACGAAAATCAATCGAATACCCAATTATGAATATAATTTTGAAAATAAGTATCAAAAAACTATTGCTTATAATTAAACATGCAATAACCATTTGTAATAAAACATTAGTTAAAATTTTAAAAAATTCAAATGAAGTCCTAAAAAAAGTTATCAACTTCAATTAACTTACATTTCAAGTTATATGAGAACATTATTTTTTTAATTCTTTATTTATCTTAATTAATTTAAGTCAATTTAAACTGGTTTAACCACGGTTAAACTGGTTAACTGGTTAACCATTAACCAATTTAAACTGGTTTAACCACGATAAAACCACGAGACTTCTCTATTGGTCTCTATACTCCTCCCTCCCCCCCTCTCTCTCTCTCTCTCTCTCTCCATATATATATATATATATATATATATATATATATATATATATATATAGAGAGAGAGAGAGAGAGAGAGAGAGAGAGAGAGAGAGAGAGAGAGAGAGAGAGAGAGAATTTTTTTTAACTTTCATTTTTAATTTTTCCAGTTGGCAAACAAATTTTCGGATCTTTACCGACTTTGATAGGAATTAACAGCTATGATGTCACAATTCGTCGCCAGACTTAAAAATGCATCTGCTGTCAAATAAAGCAATACTGATAAAAGCAGGTCAAACTTTTAAAACCGCATTAGCTTTCAAAGAAGCATACATAAAAATTATGCAATTCTGTTCAAAGCAAATAAACATATTTTCGCATATAAATAAATTTGCCCGGGAGACATCAAAACCCTCTAACCAAAACTACATCATGTTCTCATATGATAATAAAAGGTGAAATGAAATAACTCACTGCACAATATAGAAATCTGATATTTTTATAATACATTCGTTTGTAATCTTATTAATTTGTTGAATTTTTTACCAATGCTTATATGATATTGTTATGATTCTGCAATTTTATTTCTTAACTCAGTTATTTCCATGATAGTAAAGACAGTTTTACGGTCTATTGGACTCTGATCGGATGCTCCATCAATGACCCTCAGCTTAGAAATAAACTTGCTGAGTATTTATCGATTTGGCGAGTTATTTGGCGACTTTGATGACAGAATAGATGATATTAGAATCTTGGTGATTGAACCAATAGGAGCTATATTATACTTGAATGTTCGAGAACCTTCTGTACCCTCCACAAAAGCTATAAAAGGTTTCTATTGAAGCCGAAGTCAATCGTATATTGATGTGTGAGTTAATGATATGAGTTAACATAAAATAGTTAATTGTAATTAAAACTGTGAGTTAAGTCGAGGTCACTGAACTTTAATTGAACTTATGGATTGAACCCTACGCCAAGTTTTGGAGTTTAATATCTAGGCAGTATTGAGTCATGTTTTGGTATCCAGGCATGTATTAGTAAATCTACAGTTGGGCACGGATGAAATAAGTAGACAATGGTAAATAGCAAGCTTTGAAGAGACCTTGGTGAATAGCTAAGTGGATTATCTTCTCTTGCTGAGTTCTGTCTGGTCACTTTATGAGCTGAGGTTGTTATTTATTACAGATAACTACTTGCGGGCTTCTCTTTGTTCCAAGTATGTCCTTGTGTATTGCCTATATTTGTGTTGGCTGTGTTTCGTCTTCTCTCTATTCTTGTCTTCGTATTAATAAACGTCATTATTAATTATCGAGGCCTATTGATTGTGTATCACCATACATTCAATATAGATGAACCCTTTTGAATTTTAGCAGAATTTCATTTTCGCAACAATACTGGTTTTTTAAAACTATACACATTATCACAATTAAGTTTAATTTTCTTTTCAACTCCTTTTAATACTCTTATAATTCTTGGTTGAAATCTCTGTCTCCTCTATATGCATTTCTTATAATAAGCATTGAGCGTTAATTTGTAGATTCGTGTATTTATTATTTGAAATATAACTTTTCATTCAATGGATATGAACTTAAATTTACTAAATTATTATTTCTAAATTTTATTATTTTAAATTTTATTATTTTCTAAATTTTATTATATTTATTTCTAAATTTATTTTTATCTACTATTATTTCTAAAGGTTAAAAATAAAAAAGATAAAATTCCATTGAAGTATTCTAATGATATTGGCGAATAATAAAGGATAGGAATGGGAAGGTGAGGAAGTAAAGAATTGACTCATGGGATGGACGTCAGATTAAGAAAGAGCCATGCTGATATATTTTTATCATTTTTTAAAACTACAGGTAATGAGTAAACGTAGAGAAAACCGTCCCCCAGGCTCCCTTTATACTTCTTTTAGTCTAATAGGTGATAAAAATAGCTACGCCACTGTAAAACAATGCAAGATTATTTTAAATATCTATGAGCTCTGATCTATTCAATAAGCAATATTTAACAGAAGAAAATGTTTCTCTTTTAATTAATAATTTTCATATTGGCAAGAAATTTTGAATTCTTATCATAAATTTCAGAAAAAAAAACTTTGGGATATAAATATAATAAATAACTTTGCATTGCTTAATTATTTTTCATGCAATTTCAATGTGGAAAGATTATTTACCAGCTATATCTAGAACAACATTTTCAATTCCTCTTTGATAGTTTGTTCCGAAGCCAATAACGTTTCTCATTTGAAGCTCAACAATCTCATTGTTCTCGACTTTGCTTATCTAATGTTAAAATCCTTTCACCAAATTTTAATCAATAAATGTGAAACATCGGACAATTTGGGCGATGGTCACAGTGATGGATATTACAGAAGGGTCTTCCGATATCTCTCCCTCTTTAAACTCATTACACTGTTTAACTAATCACTGTCACAATCTCAAGGAAATGAATTGGCGTTGTGTATATAGAATAAAAGTATGTTTGAATGGAGAGTATCAGTATTAACCTGTATGTATTACAGTAAAACCGAGTATCAAACCAATTCAGCTGATGATAGCTATCTTTCTTCGTCTTATTTTTTAAACCTTATTTTAAAAGATAATGAACTTCTTATTACCTCATCAGAGTAAGCCACTAACAGATATTAAAGTAACATGTGTTTTACTCTTACATAAATCCAAAATCAAGTTCTGTCTTTAATTTTAAAAAATGAGGTTTACATCATAACTTTCTGTGAAGTACCTGTCAATGCAAAACACTATACATATCTAAACAATTCGCAGATCAGTTAATCATATTAATAAACGTTTAATAAGTCTATTTTGTGCATCGTTTAACTAACAAAGTAAAGCTCAACACCTGACGTTAAATTTATTTTTCAAATGATATTCAAATGTTGTTGTTTTTTTTTTGTCCAATTTTGATCTTTTACGTTGAACCTGAATTTAAGACTTTGAATATGTACTTTATTTAAGCTCTTCTATACAAATTCGATACAAAAATGATAATATTTCGGAATTTGAATTCTAAATTTTACTATGATATATATTTTAACTAAGGAGGGAAAGTTTTAATAAGATCTTACTAAAAAATTGATGTTATATTTCTCTCTTCTTCTAGTTCCTGATGTTTGCTTAAATTAAGAGATATAGGGAAAAATAATTTTACATGGTAATTGGTGAAATTCTTTGTATTATTCAGCAACCCAACATCGAATGTAAATTAGGTTAAATCAAGAGATTCTTGTTATTTCTGAAAGAAAATTCCAGGAATAATTCATTAACAGAAAGATGGAAAATATGCAAATCTTATAATGAAGGCACAAAAATTTTCCCATATATCCACCTTATTTATTTTGGGTTAGATTCATCTAAAACATTCCCGTAGCTGAAGACGCTGAATATTTTTATATAAGATCTAGAAAGGATAAATTACTTTTAGGGTACAACTTTTTTGAAAAGCAAAGGAAATATAATCACTTTCTTCAATTGCAAAATAACTTTCTAGATGAAATTTTAAGTTAACTTCGTACTTCGATCCATCTCATTAGCAAGTTAACAGCGGAGATTATTTTCTTCATCGGAGAGAATTTTAAATTTATCTGAGAAGAAGAATGTTGGGTGATATGAGCTAATCATCGATGACTGCAGTTGAAATTTTTAAGAATTAAATAAGTGGAAGTCGTTAGTGGTAAGTACAATCATCTGAACAGAAACTTCTCTTGCCGTTTAAAGAAATACAGCTTTCATTAACTCAGACCAACCAAACAATTATTTTTTTTTAATTAAGTGTAGTAATTTTTCTTTATCGAACTCATGCAGAATTCCACCCAGCTTAAATTTACTGTATCCGCTTGATGAAATGTAATTTTCTCCACAATTGTTGCTGCTATAAGAGAACATATAATTTATCTTTGCAAATTTTTATTTTATGTAAACTTGACTAATTCTAATTTATAAAATATCTGTTAACTATCTGTTGAAGTTTGATGACTCATATCGCCATCGTACCTTCCGTGTGAAATATTTTCGTGAATTTTTATTTTCTAAGCAAAAACTGAGTATTAGAGAATGAATATATATCAGCATTCATTCCTACACATCAAAATTCAAAATGTTAATGCCTCGGCTAGAGCGCCGTAGGATATTGGGCTCGAGACCCGGTTCCACTGAAGAACCGTCGTGAAAGGGGGTCTGTTGAACGTTAAATCCGCCAGAGCCAACCTTCCTTCCATTAAACGCAGTTGTCGTCCTCGGCGTCTGACCGCGGTTCTAAATTACGAGATCCATTCCGAAATATCCCTTTTGTTTTGTTTGTTTTTTACAAAGGGACCTTAATATAACTAAGGAAAATTCAAAATGTTGAAAGGTACTTAGTAGCCTGGTGGTAAGATCTTGGTTTCAGAAATTGAGGATTCCATGTTCTTGACCCGATTCCATCAAATCACCGCCGTGTAAGTGAGTTCATTTCATGTAAAATCTGTCGAAGCAAGTATCCTCCAACTATTGTTGTTTTGAAGTTTCGAAAGGGGTGGCATCCTCGACGTCTGATAGCGGTTCAAAGTTAGGAGGTTCATCCCAAAATAGCTGTATTGTTGCTTTTAAATGGAACTTTAATACAAATAAACTTAACCCCCAAAAAGTTGAAAAAAACCAGGCAATAATTTTGTTGTCTTACTGGCATTTGATTTCGTTTGAATCTGTAAAAACATCTTGAATTTCCAACGATAAATGATTGAGAAAAAAAATTATTTGATCCTAATCATAAGATATTGTTGGACCAGAATTTATGAATATTTTTGAAATTCCAGGGTTCTTGTTCCTGCCCTGATTATGGTTCATTCGAAGAATCGCAGACATTTACAACGGATGAAAGTTTAAATCCAGAAATCAGACAGGCTCTTGAGTCTGCGGAAAGAAGAAGACAAGAGTATTTAGACAAGGTAAAACTACTTTTACCATCTTTTCTCTATGTTTTAAACACTAGTATTAAACTGAAATGGCATATCTGATACATGCATAGAATTATGGATTTTTTATGTGTGATATTTCAATATTTTTGAAGTAAAAAAAGCAATTAATTTTTTTAAAAAATAATTTAGGCATATTTATGTATTTAAAATATCCTTCTTATACTGCAAAAATGAAAGTAAAAATAAAAGGGCAGAATAGAATATGGTATCCAACTAGAATATAAATCTACTCCCAATTTAAACACTTAAAACAGGTAACCGCCCCCAAAAGCAGAAAAAATCATAATAATTTATAAATATGAATAATTAGTAATGAAAATTAGTGATAAACATTACACAAACAATTACAGAATCGCCACTTTTTTATTTCTTGAAGACTATGAAGCATAGAAGGTAATTTATATCATAGGTTGGATGAAAAATAATGGCAATACCGCTGATTCACAGATATACGCCTCCACTATCCATCTATATTTTTAATTAAATTAAAGATCAAGAAAGGGGGTAAAGATAAGTGTCCTAATAACATATCGAAACAAAAAGAACCTTCCCTAATGAAATTAAAAATTAGATTCAAAAGGTGTGGTGGTGTAATAATAATTTTGCTAAAACTGCTGCTTGAAAAGATGAAAATTTTCTTCCAATATCCATCATATTAGCATTTATTCTACAATTCCATGAAGAGCTATCCTCCATCCTGGCACAGAGGTAGCGTTCTATCTGTGAGGAGTGTGAATGAACCCCCCCTTGTAAAAAGGGATTGAGTAAGCGAATGTGATGAGTGTGTAGATAAGTCGTACTCTTGCTCCTAGTTGGCGCTGCTTCAAAACAAGAGACGCTCATTCGGTTTAAAATCACTGACGGCCGTCAGCATGCTTGTCCATGGCAAGTGCCATTAGTAACAACAACAACAGGAAGAAATATGACTGGTTTATATGTTCTTATGTAGAAAGGCGATGGATGGAGGCCTAAATTACCATCTAGAGCATACTTCAAAAGACCAGCAGAAATAGTTACTCTATCTATGACCTAATTTTCTGTTTATTCAATACCCGAGTTCGATTTAGTTTGTAATATTTCGTCAATGGAAATCCTTGAATTTTCACCACGCTCTTTGAAGACAATAATGAGCATTTAAAAATATTTTTATCTGACTATATTCCAAAAGAACCCATTACTGTCATAGCATTGTCAATATATTGTCACTGTTTATTATCCGATATTCGCAGGATATTCATAAAATTCTATTGCCATTATGTAAGTATCGCTGTCTTGCTACTAATTTTTATCCATCCTTCACCAAAATAGTCATGAAATTTTACGGCCATTGTATAATTGTCGCTATATTGCCATTATTTGTGTATCCAGTATTCTTGTAAATGTAATATTCTCCCTTTAATGCCTGACAGTTTTTGTTTTACTACCAATTTTTATCCACTATTCTCAATATTCTAACTGCCATTTTTGCCATTATTTTTTATCCAATCGTCATAGAGTGGTCTTAGAATTTCACTATCACTACATAACCGCCGCTGTCTTGCTACTACTTTTTATATCCAACCTCTTCGTAGAGTAAATAAGCTTTATTTACTGCAATTGTATAACTGTCGATGAACTTCTCTAACACTTTTTATCCAACCTTCTTAGAATAACCTTTAAATTTCACTGAAAGCTGCATAACTGCTGTTATTTTGTATCCAACATTCGTAGAGCAGCTTTGAAATTTTACTGTCGTTGCATAACTCTTGATTTCCTGCCATTAATTTTTATCCAACCTTCGTAGAGTAGCCTTAAAATTTTACTGTCATTGCATAACTCTGCTGTCCTGCCATTAATTTGT
>JAOUZG010031473.1:1937448-1974131 GCA_026289955.1 Argiope argentata | reverse complement strand
TATATATATATATATATATATATATATATATATATAATGTTTCTTCGGAAAATAACTTTTTAAGGCCGTGCCCTTTATTGATTTAACAGGAGAATTGAGTACGTGGCAGTACTCAAGCCAAATGTTACTTTTTGTTGGTGATAAGTCGCCAAATACGGGAAACTTCTTTATCATTTTCTAATAAGCCTAAGAGTTAAAAATTGATCCATCAAAAGCAATAAATCGCAAATTTTCTACCCGTGCATTTTGAGATTCAAAAACCCCAAACTAAAACAACATCATGTTCTTACAAGCTAAAACTGTTAAAAGAGTTACTTAAATTGATTTAGAATATAATATCACACAATACTAATTAGTTACTTCCTTCGCAGAAACTACATAAAATAATAAAAGTTTACATCGATACACAGAAAAGTATTAAGAATTTCTATAATAAGCAAAGGTACTTCGGGTAGTCCCAGACCTAATAATGCTTACAGGAAATTTGCAATTCTTTATTTTGTTGTCATTGATTTTTGCCCGTTATCTCTGTCCCGAAATGAAATAGCTCCCAAGGGTCTCTTAAAACAAGAATGATCCTGCTGTTCACTTAAAATAAGTCCATCGTAAAGAGCCGTAAAAATTTACTCCCCTCAGTTCCCAAAAAAAGGACTTTAACATATTTCCCTTATCTTTGCCATGCCTTGATTGTGTGTACATTTCGGTGTTCCATTCAACATTAAGCATTTTGATGATTTCCCAAATAGAAAAGAGAATGGTTCATACACACTCATTAGCATTTATATCTACTCAATTTTTTAATCAACTAAAATGAAAGTATTTGATTTTAACTTGTTCTCTTTTTATTTACTGCATTTCTCGGGATAGTGATTTTTGGAATTTTTATTTTCAATCTGTGAAACGTCTGTTTTATGAAGTCTCTATTAGGTTGTTATATTTTCCTGAAAAAGAAATTTTTTTGGCATTCTTTCAAAGGTCTTTTTTTTTCTACTCGTTTATAAGAAATGAAATTTAAGAAGGCTCATAATAATATTAGCAAAGCAATTGTTGGGAGTGATAATTCTTATCTATCTTTTATTTTATACTTAACTTGGAGGATTTTGTAATTTTTTTGTGAGAATTCCCAACAACATTTCAACGAGCTGTTACGGTTAAACGCATTTTCCACTAGGCTTTTCATTTTCATTTTCAAAAACTTCAGAAATCATCAGATAGTGATCTTAAGAAGTCATTTCTTTTTATCTTTATTGTTAATCATAACTTGGAAAAAAGAAAAAAACAATGTTTACTTCCTCATCTTTTACAAAATTAACCAAGATACCAACAGTTTTAAATAGAATTTTTTTTTTTCAGAATTTATTTCAATTAATTTTTATACATGAATTTATATTCATAACTCCTTTAACAAAATATAGAAACTGAAATAATGTTTTCCCGATGTTTTACGTTAATTCATGTTTTTCATGTGTTCAAACTTACTGAATTAAATCATGTTTCAAAACCATCATAGCAGTCAAGATTCTCAAATGTATAGTTGTAAGATGACTTGGGGAGATTTATTATTTATTTATCTTGTTTTTCATCGTAATTTATACAATGTTTTATAGTTAGTGAGGTGAAATTGGCGTGTATGTGTATTATGTGTACAATCCTTAAAAATGTAAAGATTATTTGATTATTTCTCTCTCTCTCTCTCTCTCTCTCTCTCTCTCTCTCTCTCTCTCTCTGTGTGTGTGTGTGTGTGTTTTAATGAAATAGCTTATTGCTTTTTTACTGTAATTTGACTAACACAATACCTTTCACGATCGATTCATTTCATAGTGAAGATCCCTGCTCTACTGAGAATTTGATTCAAAAATACTAGCTAGCCTCCTTTGGTCGCCAACTGGTTCGTCAGCAATATCAGTTGGGTTAAATTTTTAATACATAACTTGATGTTCTTGATTCTCTCAACAAAGCCTTTTTTATCATAAAATGACGACAAATATTTATGACAGATTATTTTTAGCATGTGAACCTTTCTAAAGGTATCAAGTCCCGTGATACTATAATGCCATTAAAAATTTAAGCATCAGAGTATTTTATTTTAAGTTTCATGGTGTCTGTCGAGATAATGTAACATCTTTTTTATTGTGAAACAAACCGTCCAAGTAATAAACAAAAACTATCTACCATATCCTTCAACAATAAAAAAAATCATGTAATTAAATAATCAATGGAACCATGTAAATAATAGTTTTATCTTCTTTGCAATCATTTCAACAATAAAGAATGCTGCTAAAACTTATTTTTAAAAAATTATTTCAGAGAAAATGCCAAATTAAGGGGAGATACGCCGGTCAATCAAATTGATATAATTAAAAGCTGACTTTTCTTTAATTTTTTTTAAATTAGATATAAATCATTCATATGGTTGAATATTATTTTAAGAAATTATTACAGAAAGACACAGAAATTTTGCTTAGCCTTTTTATTCTAAAATTCTAATTAAAGTTTCATAAAAAAAGCTCTAGTAAAGAAATGTTCTTTTCTTCAAAGTATATGTATGTCAAAATTGGTAAAAAATTAAACAATAAATTTTATACAGCGCCAACATATGTACCATTCGCATTCACTTTTATTGTTATTAGAGAGATACTGCTTCTTTTATCACTCGTATTCAAAAATGTATAGAATTGAGATTCAATGTTCTTATGATCAAATGTTTTTTATTTCTTTTCTTCTGCTGTATTATGAGCAAAATGTTTTAAGGCCATTTAACACAGCTGTATAGTATAGCATGATTTAGTATTGTTAACGCAAACGGTATAGCATTGTTTAATGCAAATAAAAATTTATTTGAATGATCTTATTATACTATTTATTTACAACGGATGTTATTTCTCCTTCCCTAGAGCTCATCACGATACCAGCGGAACTCCCGACTCTGACCGAACGAGCGACATCACAGCCCTCTTCGACCCCTCCCCGGAACCCCTCTCCAGCCTCCAAGAACCCCAGACCGTCATCGAGATTCGCAGCGAGGCCACCTCCGAAGAAATTCTGTCCATGGGAAACGATGACGATGATATGGATAGAATCGATGATGAAGACAGGTGAGAGGAATCCTCGTTTCTTCTTCCTGAGTCAAAAACTAAGAAATATTGGGGGGAGGGACATTTTTTGTTCACATTACAGTTTTATAGGATCCAGTTTAGTTTAATTCTTTTAACATCCGTTGTAAAGCAACACTAGGGCTTTTTTGGGATGTACTTCGTAATTTTAAATCCTTGGTCAGATTACGAGGGCGACACCTGTGCTGGCACCTCCCTTTCCACATCACACTACACCATCGGAAGGACGTTTATCCCAGACGAATTTAACGTGCAACAGATCTCTTTATACATTGGTTCTTCGGTGAAATTGAAGACATAATCTGAAACCCTACGGATCACCCTACCACCGAAGGCTACCTCCGAAGAAAGGCCACCATGGCCTTTTATAAGATCCAGAAAACAAATCTAGGCTTTTAAAGTGACTTTGATGATAATTATGATACTCTAATCAGTTTTATCAATCAAACAGCAAATCGGCAATTTGTTTTATATATATATCGTCTGTAACAGCATTTCTATATAAAAGAAACCATTTCAGAGAAAGAAAAATAAACAATTTTTTTTCATATTTATTGCGGTATAGGAATTAAGATAAGGTATCTCATTTTACAGAAAAGGTAAGCATTGTTCATTTCTCATTAAAAATCTACAAAAATAATCCAATAATATTAATTCATTCTTTCACCCAAATTCAATAAAAAAATCAATTCAATCAATCAACGCCTCTGTGATTAAGAATGATCAGATATAAACTCAAAGCAATGGTTGCTTTCATTGGATTTCTTGTTATGATTTTCCAATTTCAAGTCGATTGTTATTTTGGATCGTATTTTTGGAACCGTACTTTTAATATATGGTCCAGTTATGACAGTTACACTAAAATGTCATTTAATTTTCTCTTATATTAATCTGAAACAAAATATACGACGCATGGGGATTGGATACTAAAACTGATACTTTGCTTCTAGTTGTTGATTACCATAAATCAAGAAAAAAACTTTGTTTCCATTTATGGATTGCTATAAACCAAGAGAAACAATACTAAAACTGAAATTTCGCCTCCAGTTGTTGATTGCAATAAATCAAGAGAAACTATACTAAAACTGAAACTTTGTTTACAGTTTTTGATTGCAATAAATCAAGAGAAACTATACTAAAACTGAAACTTTGTTTACAGTTTTTGATTGCAATAAATCAAGTGAAACAATACTAAAACTGAAACTTTACCTCCAGTTGTTGATTACTATAAATCAAGAGAAACAATACCAAAATTGAAACTTTGTTTCCAGTTGTTGATTACTATAATCAAGAGAAACTATACTGAAACTGAAACTTTGTTTCCAGTTGTTTATTAAAATAAATCAAGAAAAACAGTACTAAAACTGAAACTTTGCCTTTAGTTGTTGATTATTATAAATCAAAAGAATTAATAAGTTTTAAAATAAATAAAGTTCTACTAATTTCTTAAGTGTAATGTTCATTCCTATTATTTTGGTACAAGAATTGTCATACTACTAGACTTATTCTTTTCATAACTTTTGATGTTTTTTTTTCTGGAACCTGGTCCTTTCATCTGGATTTTTTTCTCGACAATTATTTGATCCCTTGATTTGCAGCTTCCCGAGAGGGAATGGCAGTCGCAGTGATCGGGGCGGTTCCGAATCGTCGGAAAGTTCCAGTGTCCTTTCCGGCCTTCAGGACATGGAGAACGTCGTGAAGTACGGGGCGGGCATGGAGCGCCTGCAGATGGGTTCCTACGTGCCGCTCGACATCAGGAAAGCCGACGAACTGTCCACGGTTTCCGAAGTCTCCGAGGAGAGCAGCAAAAACGGAATGATTCGAGTACGAAAGTTAGTGTTATGATTCTAAATTTTTCATTATATGCATGCCTTACTGTCAGTTCAAACTTTAACATTATCAATCATCATGAAAATATGCACAAATGATTTGTTTATTGAAGTAATAAATGTTCCGAATGTTCAATCTGAAAATATTTTTTCTGAATATTCAGAAACATTTTCTGCTTTGTTTCAAAATCTATATAATTAATTCTTTGACTATCCCTTTTTCAGATTATTTCATTGCTTTTGTATACAATATAATAATTACTGACCCGAAAGTTTTCTAGTAATAGTATAAAATAGAAAAAAGTTTCGAAATTAATTCTGTATCTTATCAAAAGATAACAGCACAAACCTGTACGCATAGTTGCAGGAAGCACAAACATTTATAATTTAATGTGGCAGCAGATATTATATTTTGTTGTTATTACTTATAGCACTTCAAAAGCTACCTGACAAATCTGTCAACGATTTAAGCCGAGTGAGCTTCTCTTATCTTTTAAGTTGCATCAACTAGGGCCAAGAGTACAATTTAGCTTCTTCATGCGCTTCACTTGCACAACCCCTTTTCACTGTGGTGTACATTAATTCAACTCACAGATAGAACATAAAGGAATAAGAACCCTGTCCAAACTGGGATTCGAACTCGGGATTCCCAGATCACAAGAAAGATGCATAACCCGGTTAAATCTTAGTATACGGTACCCCTTTGGAAAATGTTGCCAAACATCTGAACAACTCAACAGGAACCATAGTTCAGGCAACCAGCCAACGAGTGTCCGTGGAAGAAATGACGTCACGGCTTCTCGGTATAAAACCGCCAAATCAAGGGGTACCGTATACTAGGATTATATCTATAACCCCTATACGAGGACGCCGGCGGCAGCAGATATTAAATTATATGCATCAGTAGATATGCAGCTCGTTTTTTTTAAATTTCTATAAGTTCTTATGCTCTTCCTCTTGATTTATCACTCTTTCTTTTCTAAAACGAAGGGCGGAAATGAAATTTTGTGCGAAATTCGACAGATCTCTCACGGAGGCGTTACATTAATGCACAAAGATAACAGTGATGTTGCACTGAATCGTGCATTGTTTTTTAATGACATGTGCATTTAAAGAATAAAAGAACGTCACTGGAAGTCAGCAGAGATACATCGTAGGAACCCAATATAAACAAAGATTGTGCTAGATAGACGGTTTTTTCCAGTACAGAGAGACGCTTATTGTCAGAACATATTCCAGAAATTTCAAGAACTTTTTATCAAGGAGTAAGAATGAGGGGTCATAATTTGGTGATGTTGCCACAGGTTGTGCAAAGTGCTTTTATGGATTTGCTATCATCAAGATAAAACAGAAAAAATACGAGAACTTCTTTGTTTAAATCTATAATAGCGTATATAGAAGATATTGCTTGATACACTCTATAAAGCTGATTTCCATAACACGTTCCAGACATGACAAGACCATTATATCAAGAGGCAAGGATGATGGGTCTTATTATGGTGATGCTGCCATCAGTTCCATAGGCTTGGCACTCCTTTGCTTTGCTCGCTGGGTAAAGTTGATTTCCAGAACACGTTTCAGAAATAGAAAGAACTCTGAATCAAGAACCAAGAATGATTGGTCTTATTGTGACGATGTATCATAAGTTCCATCAGCTTGGCACAGCACTGCTTGGTTCATATCCATAATACGTTTCAGAATTCTTTATAAATTTACCAAGGATGACGGGCCATATTATGACGATGCTGCCATAAGATACATGAGGTTGGAGCACAATTTCTAATCACACTTTGTAAGACTTATTTCCAGAACACGTTCCAGAATTGGTAAAACCTCTGTATCAAGCACCAAGGCCGATGGGCCATATAACAGGAATGCTGACAGAAGTCGTGCAACGTATTTTGAATGGGATTCACACTTTAAAAACATTCAAACGTCATTGGACACTGAAGCACATGCATATTAAGGTGATCCAATTGAAATTGTAAAAGGTGTTTGACGTGGTCCGAGAATTTTACTTACTGATCGCATTCCACAAACGATAAGATAGCCATATTGAGGAACTTCCATAGCATATAAAGCTAGAACGCCCACATTGGGGGTAGTTTCTTGACAACAGAGTTAGTTTCGAAACTTTTTGGTATCCCGTCATAATCTCAATCTAGCTTATGTAACGTAAAGTAACAAAAACTGTCATGATCAAATCGTAATATAAAATGTGCAGCTGACATCGCCAAAAGATTTATTCTTGTCTCTTCCATTGAATTAATAATTCAAGTTTAGAACACCACTTTTAAGCTTTGCAATTACAGCTCATATTACGACTATTAAAAAAATCACTTACAGTCGAACTAAAAACATTAATAAAACTTTTTTAAAAAGTACAGACTCATTAAAGATTTTTATCGATTTAGAAAAGAATATTTATTACTTTTTTTGGTCCTTTCAAGAATCTAATGGTCTGCAATTTCGTGTAATTAGCTTATCTACTTTGTTGAAAGTAATTACAGTCATTCGAGAAGAGTAAAGAATCTGAATTCAAGTGTATTTGAATTCACATCCAATTTATGTATTAATGATCAATTTATAAAAGAAATCGAGCTGTCACGGCTGAACTTGTATTTATGCTATTCGTTTCTCTGATTAGTCAGTTAAAATTAACAAAAAGGATAATTTTTGAATCCATGTTTCTTTCAGCTATTAGTATTACATTTTCCCCATTTCGTAAGGACATATTAATGAGCAATGCTCATTCTTTTTAAAGTTTAAATTCCTAAAGAATTTATTCGCCCACATCCAAAAGTCTCAAACCTCATTACATGAAATTCAATTAAGTTGCTAATGAGCATTTCTGTTTGGAAGGGACGTTTTGGATAAGGATATTTCGCTATTCCTTTCAACGGGACAACTTTCTAGAAAATTTCTTGTTTGTTAGAATCTATTCGAATTAAGATCAACTTTCTCATGACATGATTATAATTGAAATTCGTTAATGGCTTTTATTTATTTGTTTCTGGTTCACCCCTGCAGAACGTTCTGTCAGAATTTTCAAAAAATTCTATTTATGAGAAACAAAATAGAAATAATACGTAACAAAGTATCTTTAAGCAATGCCAGAAAGTTTCGTGAAATATTTTTATATGCTTCTAAAAGTTTATACATAAAATCGGTAAATGTTTTAATGAATCTATTACTTTATTAAAAAGTAAATTGTTTAAAGGACGGAAAAACATGAATTAGAATTCATTCCTTTATCATCTATGCAATATAACTTTGAAATACATTCATGATTTAAGGATTGATTTCATTAAACCTTAGCGGTCCGATGTCGTGTGTAACTCTACATTCAAGACTGTGCATCATTTTGACGTTTTATTTATTCATTTTTCAAATTTAATTGTTACAAATGCCTACATTATGGTTAAGAGATGTAGATTTTAAAAAAAAGAAATTGGACTTAAAAGAATTACATATATTTATTTTCCATAGCAATAAACAAATCTTTTTTGTTTGGTGAATATCTTTGCATCCAATTGTTTTTCGTACTGCAAAGGGTTAAGGATTAATTCATTAAGTTCTCATATTGAACTTCTATGAGTCAAAACGAATAATGTCTTGGATTCATCAATTGGTTATTTAGAAATAAACTCATAAATTATATATATATATATATATATATATATATATATATATTTTATGGCTACTTTTTGACAGTAAAAAATACTTCAATTGACGATTACTTCTCAAATAATTTTTTTTTTCATTTTCTAATACTTCTCTAAATAAATGTAAAAAATAAGAACCTAAATTGGATCTGCTGCGTTGCCTTAAAAATAAATGCTAAAAATTATCTTGTAAAATGTATTATTTTCAGAAAATCTTACTAAACATTTCAAACCAAATAATTTTTCGATTATTTTTTACCGAGTAATGGTAAAAGATACGAAAATAGCTACTTCATCGATATTTTTCTCAAATTAAAAATTCTTTTACATGATTCCACGAAATGATGAAGCGTTCAAATTAAGCAAAATTTCTTAAGATCCATAGAATTTTTCATTATATTTATCAGTTCCACTCAAAGCTGATATTCCTTTGCCATGAAGAATTAAATCCTTCATTTTAAAAAATTACCTTTGAATTCTCCTAATGCTGTAACTTCTTTTCAATTAATATAATAATTAATCTCAAAATTCATAAACATATCTCTTCAAATAGCTTTCTTCATAAGTTTGAAATGAAAATATTTGGATTGAGATTCGGAAATATCCATATTACTACCAGTTAATATTTGTTAATCCCAAAATTTTCATACATATTCTCTCAAAGTATTAGAATTTATAGTATTAAAAACTTTGTTTAAGGATTTTTAATATCCATATACATATCTTTTAGTTTATTAATTGAGTTAAAGATTTATATGATTGATCTTTCCAGTGATCAGAACTCTCAATTTATCTGAGATTCTCTAATATCCATATTCATTTAGATAGTTTACTACCAGTTATTAATTCTTATTTAATCTCAAAACTCAAATGCATAATCTCTCAAATGGCTGAATTATAATTTTTATATCCATATGTATTTCTTTTATATAATTTATCAATTGCACTCAAAACTTATAAGATTAATTTCTCCAGTGATTAGGACTCTTAATTTATTTGAGGTTCCGTAATGTCCATATTCATTCACTTAATAATTCTTATTTAATTTCAAAACTCTTGTGCATAATCTCTCTAATTTATTAGAGATCACAACATTAAAAACTTTAAAGATTTTTAATATTCATATGGTTTCCTTTTATTTAGTTAATCATTTGCGTTCTAGACTTATCAGAACTTTTAATTCATCTGAGATTTTCTGACATCCATACCCATTCAAATAATCAATTAGTTAATCATTTGGATTAACTAATAGGATTAATTGAAAAACTAATGCAAATAACTCTCAAATGATGAAAGAATCTCAAAACATTTATCTTGAGATTCTTAAATTTCCATGTTCTCTTTTATTAATTTATCAATTAAATCCAAAACTCATATGATTGTTCATTCAAAGGACCAGATCTGTTTATTTATATAATGTTTTCTGAAATCTATACTCATCTATCTATAATCTATCATCATATGGATTTACTAATAGATTAATTGAAGAACTAATGTATATAACTCTCAAATGGCAAAAGAATCTCAAAAAATTTATCTTGAGATTCTTTAATTTCCATGCTCTCTTTTATTGATTTATCAATTAAATCCAAAACTCTTTTTATTGTTCATTCAAATGACCACATCTATTTATTTGTATGATGTTATCTGAAATCATCATATGGATTTACTAATAGATTAATTGAAGTAAAAATATATTTAACTTTCAAATGACAAAATAATATCAAAAAAGTTATCTTGAGATTCTTTAATTTCTATGTTCTCTTTTATTGATTTATCAATTAAATCCAAAACTCATATGACCAGATCTATTTATTTATTATGAAGGGCTTCATTATTAGTTAATTATCTTTCATCATTCAGTATATATCTATTTTTAACAATTTTAAATAGCGTTCTATATTGCCATAGAAAGAAGTCAGACCGCAAAACTTCAGAGGCGTCTTCGATATCAGAGGACCACCAGAGTCGTTTTGGAACCCCTAAAGGAGCGCTATCCTCCAAACGCTCGTCCTCTTCCGAGTACATTCCCTCCGAGACAACCACCCCCGATAGCACGACGTCTGGGAGCTTCGTCCTTGATAATGGATCCTACACGGAGAACGGTTCCTATAATAGTCTGTCCAATCACGATGCTAAGACAACAGAGGAATCCTCCAGTCAGATGCTCGGAGAGGAGAGCAAGGAGAAGAATGTGAGTGGAAGGAAAAATAAATAATCGTTTGGGTTCTTTTCTCTTTTCTTTGATTTCCGATGGTATTACATTTCTACCCGATTCTTTTGGAATTGCGTAACTATGGAATTCTATTTCATGTCAGAATGCAATCGTTTTCCAAAAATGGCTCCGGTTAACTTCACTTTTATGTCATGGATATTTGAGAATTTTTCGGAACAAATGTCAAGAGAATTGGGAATGAAAGGAGATAAATTCGGTATATGCTTTGCAGATTTTGGAGTTATTCTAGTGATCGATATTTGAATGTGACTTCTACAGTGTCGTTGGAAAAACTTTGTGTGTAAGTAGGAAATAGACGCTTTAATGAAATTTTAAAATAACCAGCAAATTAAAAAAGGAAAGGAAAGAAAAAAGGAAAATGAAATATGCTATCGCAAACCTCGATTTATCATGAGAGAACATTATTATTTTTAATTCCTTATTTGCTATAATTAGTATAAGTCTTACACCAGTTTAAACGGGTTTGAAACAATCACGAGACTTCTCTATCGGTTTCTACATTTATATCTAATTATACTTTTTAAATTTTCATTTGCAATATTTCTAGCTGGTGAACCAAATTTTGAAGCTCGATCGATTTTAAAATTTAAAAAAAAAACAATCATTTTTCAATATATCGACGTATGAGTAATCTGACAAACTCTTGATTGTTACAAACTTGTTTAAACTGGTTGACTTACATTAATTAAGGCAATTCGTAAGAATTCGTAAAATTATGAATAATTTGGAAATCAAGAAGTAACTTTAGTAGGCGATAAATCGCCAAATGTGGCAACCATCTGTATTATTTTCTAATAATCCTTAAAGTGAAAAATGGATGCCTCAAAAGTGAAAAATCGCGAATTTATTGCCTACGCATTTTCAGGTTTCAAAAACCTAAAACCAAAATAACATCATCATCAAACAACTCAAATGATAAAAAAAATCAAAATTAAAATGTAGTTTAAACAGATTATTAACATTCATCTAACAGCATTTAAATATTATGGATCGTTTTTTTTTTTTCGTTCTTATCACAAGAGTAAAATTTACGAAAATGTCTTTTATATACTCTTTGTTAAATTTGTGATATTAATCAACTCAAAAATATGTGCAAAGTATTAGATGTGAGCTCCAATCAGAAAAACATACGAATTTAGGGCAGAAAACACCTTTAAATGATCTAGGGAAAAGATTTCAAAGTGTAAGTAGAAGCTCACAGGTGAATAACAAGTCAATTTTTAGTGAATCAAGACAAGATCTTGATAGCATATATATCCCCACAATTTGTAAAAATTTATGTAGGCTTATATTCTTCATAGTGGCAACTCGAAAAAAAATCAGCGCAATTCACAAACAAGTAACTCGTGTAGAATAAAAAGAAACAGGAATTAAAAATGTTTTTTCAGTCGGCAGAAAATTTATTTTAAGTACAGACTTTTTGTGCACCATGTACAATTGTTACTCTAATAGTAGCATCAATTATTAGTCCAATCTATATCTCCGCTTGAAATGGCTTTTATATACAGTTTCTCGGACCTCTTTCATCGAATCAAAAACTTTTTTTATCTTTAACGTTGAATTTTGTTTACACAGTTTGATTCTAATTAATTCCAAAAAGATTCTTCATTACCTGGATAAATAATCATTATATTTAGTAATAATTTTTTATATAAAATTTTCTTTTTTGGTCCATGAAACTTCCTCCGGAAAAAACGTGTGCTGTTAGTATCTGAAAAAAAATGAAATATCCTGAGGAAGAAATGACGCATTATAGATTCGTCTTTTTAAAAATGATTTATAATATTTAAAAGTTCTTAAACCTTTGAGTTAGAGAATACTTAATGAATAAATGAAGAATTGATTAATCATTTAGGAATGA
Organism: Argiope argentata; assembly: GCA_026289955.1. Lineage (NCBI taxonomy): Eukaryota > Metazoa > Arthropoda > Arachnida > Araneae > Araneidae > Argiope > Argiope argentata. The sequence goes on along the minus strand of JAOUZG010031473.1, from coordinate 1,961,427 downwards.
AAGTTGATTTACTTGGCAATGCTTTACATTTGAGTACTATGTGAATGTTCTGGACCGATGAATATATATATCTATGGTTGTTTTTAAACGTAAAGTTATCTTATATTAGACATATTTTAAAAGCTTTTACCATGTTATTTATTCAAATGTCACACTATACAGCTTAGTGTCTATTTGGAGTATATAAATAATAAGATTCAAGATTCTTATCGACTATTCAATAATAAGACTAGTAATAATTTACACCTTTCCAGTTCAAAGTTCAACAGGTAATATTCATAAATTACATCAATGTTAATTTTCCAAAATAAACATTTAAATCTCTAAGAATAAAATTCACTCTTAATGAAATCGAAATTGACCAGGTTTTGGACTTTATCCAACGAATCTCAAAAATATTAAAATATCGAATTTACAACAAACTGTCTCAATGATCAACATATATCCAGCTATTTCTAGCTTCAGGGTATGAGTAAAAGATATATTGTATATCTCATATGAGAATTCCTTTTTCTCAAAAATACGTAGAATAAATACAATCTGGTGGACTGAAAATTATCTAAATTCCTTTGTTTATATTTTTAACAGTTACTATGTGCTACATAAGTTTTCATATCTGATTATTCTCCTAAAATATTTTCTAGTATGCAGTCAATCCACAATTGACAGTTTCGGGCATCATAATAATAGTTTTTATCCTCAAATATTCTTATTTCTATTAGTTTAAAAAAGATTAAAATGAAATCTGCAATGCATATTTCAATGCATCATGTCAGAACATCATTTCTTGAACGGCCAAGTACCACGTGCTCGTGCAAGTTAAATTATATGTTTATTAATTTTAATTGTTTCATTGAATGAGTCGCTTTAGTATTGCAAATGATCCAAAAAAAACTTTGTCTCGCATTTATTGTTTAAAAAAATATCCCATTTCCTATTTATTTCATTTCACAGAATCACGTGCTCAAAATAACCTTTTTCTAGATTTTATTTGCTGTATATATTAACTTTTTTTAAAATCATAGCTTTTGTAAATGCAATGGCAACGCTTTATTAAAAGCTGATTTTTTTAGATGCTCGTGCCGATAAAAAAAATTTTATTTTTCACCTACAGATTTTTGTTGACCCCAAAGATCTCATCCCAAAAACAACATCATGTTCTGACATGAAAGAAATTTCTAAACTCGATAAAGCATTTGGTTTTTGCATTAACATCCTGAAATATGCAAATTAAATTCCCCTATATAAAGTTAAGACATCGTAGTTTAATTAAAACTTTCATTTCCTAGAATCTGCATAACTGAAATATCGTTGCCACAGGCATTACGCCCAGTCTCATAATAACAGTTAAACATTTCTTTTCATCATAGTTAGCATGCTTTGCAGAGTTAAAAAAGCAGAAATATTTCCTTTAGGTTGGCGAACTCTTTCGAAGTTTCTCTGCATTCCACAAATATCCGTTCCGGGCGATGGAGATTTTTACAACCAAATCGACACGTCTGCCGTCTAAACATTCGTGAAATATTTTTCTGTCTGTTTAAGCTAGACAGAATTCCATTTTTTTAAATTAATTTTCCATTCTTATGGACTTGCTGTAACGTTCTCCACAGGTTATCAGAACTTTGAATGACTTTCAAATCCTGATCTGAAATGCAGTCATAGATCTGCTGGAATGTTTTCTAGCTCATCTGATAAACGTTCGCAGTCATGCCTGTCTGCAGGGATTTTCTTTAATCTTTTTTTTACTCCTTCTATCATTCGCATGCTTAATTTAAATGTATTAATGCGTGAATTAAATTTCACCTAACTCTGATTATATAATTATCCTACCAAAATTTTTGTCTTATTTGTAACACTATTGAAAAATCCTTTTTATGACGTTAATAAAGTAAAAAAATGTAATTAATGAATGTAGTAAAAATATAATCCATAATAAATACATTCAAATAAGTAAATATAGTAAAAATATAGAGACTTTATAAAACCAGAAGGACTAGTCTCCCAAAAATATTTTTGCATACTCTGTAATAAATTTTTCATATTTATTACAGAGTTTGCAAATGATACCTGTATTTATTACAAAGTATTATACCGGTATTTATTACAAAGGATACCTTGCTTGAAATTGCCTACAATAGTTTCTAAATATTTTTAGCATCTATTTAGGATTTTTATTGAATATATCGTCTCATCTTTTGCGAGCCTTCTAGAGATTAATGTCTGGCATGAGGTTAATAACATTCTAGAATCAGATATGTTCTTTAGACATTTTTTCTCAATCAATCGACACAAAGATTTGATACAACATGAAACATTTAGTCATAAAATCCAATACATAGTTTGATATATTTAAGTCATTGCTTTTTTTAATTATTGCGTTAACATTTTTCTGAAAGCCAATCGACAGATGGTCAATGCTTTGCTGGCTTTGACAAATGTCTAGACTACAAATGTTAAGTCTATGTACCGAATCTTATCTATCCAGCTCTCTTTCTATAGTTATCATGTCAGTTTATACTTAAATAGCCAGATAGATGTTCTTACTCGGAACATATTTTACTCAAAATTTGATAGAAATCTGCAAATTTGGAGTCCTATGCCGCATTTCAACCGTCAAGGTCAAAACTTTTTTTAGTTATCTTTGTCACAGATATACAGACAGACATTTTCAAAATGTGTCTTTCAAACTCAGGGAAATCTATAACACAAAGACTTATTAAAACCTCTACTTCAAATTTTTTTAACAATTACTATGTTTTCTTTGTACTACGTGTAAGTGAGAATAAAAAAAACTATAACACTTTATATGAATAGAGATAAATAACTGTTAATGCAAGTGAAATTTTAATGCAAAATTAATAATGATAAAATTTGGGATTTTTTTTTTTCTAATTTAAGATGAAAACAGGGTGGGAAAGAGGGAAATGTTAATATCTCCAGGAAAATTAAATCTAGAATCTCACATAAGTTTACTATTCCCACAAAATGATTTTCTTTTTCATAACCAAATAAGTATTAGTGATATTTGAAAACGTGTTTCATAATCTGTTTCGATTACAAAAAGTATCATAATCTGCTTTTTAAAAATCTCTCATAAGTTTTAGTAAGCAAAGTCTTTGCTGCTCTTTTATATTTTCATATAATAGTACTTGAACCCTCAACTACTAATTTTTCACAGATACAGCAATGAGAAATAAATAACAATTTTTCAATGTCATAGGAATGCGATTTAATTTAAACTGCAATTTATTTTATAATATTACAGCTGCTATTTTCATGCAATAGAGTATATATTTTATTCCTTTAATGCAATCGGAATTGAAGCCTTTCATTTAATAAATTATAAATAATTTTTAATAGATTATAAATAATTTATTTAGATTTTATAGATTATAAATAATTTAATATTTTTAACTATATGAAAAAAAATAAGAAAAATATCTGAGAGTCGCCGAATCATAGTAGCATTTGAAAGAGTTTAAAAATTAAAGCTATTAGATTCGCATCTATCGCTGTATAAATATAGCTCTTTCAGAAAGAAAAAATAATAATGATAAAATGATTTATAAGTTTGTAATATTATTATTTTTAATACAAAAGGAGTTTTTTGTCATTTCACTGAGTAGTTTTCTCCTTCTTTTATGCAGGGCAGTAAGACAAGGACCGAAAGTGAGTCAGCAAGTGAAAGTTACAAAGAAAGTAAATCTTCAAAGACACCGCTCCCACCTGACGAAGATTCACAAGGGAGGAGTAAGTCAATTTTCTTACAAGCATTCTCTCTTAAAAGTATTGTGCACAAATATTTCAAATAAACAATGAGACGTTTTTACATCCATTACGGAAATTCAATTTTTTTAGAATTGCAATATTGAATTCAAAAATACATTATCTTCTTTATCAGACTTTATATCAAGACTGTAACTAATTTGTTTTCCTTCAAGACTTTAATAATAGCTAATGTGGCTTTGTTTAAACCAAATTCTTTTCGCTAAACACACTGGTGAACGAAGGCAAATACTCAACACAAATTTTACAGTTGCTCTTAACTTTAACGAGATCTTCTAGTTTCATTCCCATTGTATGCATTTGTATTCAGTACCTGGTTAAAAGAAGTGCAAAGTCATATCTTTTTGTTGGTATAATTTTTATACAAAACATTCCAATAAATATTTATGATTAATATAAAATGATAATCCTTTTAAAATTTTGCTTTAATCTGCACTTTTTTCAAATCCGTTTGTCAGATGCTTACTTATTTGTCTAAATGATTACCTACATATCTCGTAAAACTTCCCATATTCTTGTTACCGTTCTTAGATTAATATCTAAGTAATTATGTAATAACTGAAATAATTGTGTAAATATTGATTATGAATATAATTGAAATTCGAGTATCATTTTATACTTTTTCATCTAAATAATCTTTATCAAATATAATTATTAGTACTTGCCCCTTTTAATGCTTCGATTATTACCCATTATTAACAGGTTATTCCTTTTTATTATAAAAAATTTTCATCTACGTATATAATTAAATAATCTGAATAAATACATTTACGAATATAATACGAATATTATTTACGAATATAATTTTACGGAAAAATAAACAATCTTATATAATAAGTGAATAATTTTGCATCGAATTACTTACCCGAGTACAAAGGGTTAGTATATCTTTTAAAGAAAACGATTTGATTCATTTCTTGCGTACTGTTATTAACCTCTTAACCGGTATGCCCGTACGCCGTAGGTGCATCGATTTATCAAATTTTGATAGTTGTAAACAAAAAATAAATCATTCAAAAAATGACTTCGAATACGTAGATGAGCCAAGTATTCCATGGATTTCCATTTGAATCAGAATAAGAAAATATTCCCAAAATAGAAGGTGTCATCTTATTAGATAGTAAGGAAAATAAACCGGTTAAGGGGTTAAAACGCTGGAGACAATAAAAGTCGTCTTCTACAAATTATCGAATTAGTTGAAAAATATATCTTTAATAGCTATTTTGCGCAAAAATAATTTTGTATTAGGATTTTTTTTTAAATCAGTCCTCAATGCTATGAAAAATTGGCAAGGAATCACTTTCTTAGATGCGCTAAGAAAAAAAATCCTAATCTTGATGCGCATTCTCGAATCTTGATATTTATTCTCGATAAAATACAAGGAATGGGTGTCTTTATAGAATAAATAGGAACAATAAGTAAATCTTGATTTTTCAGACAACCCTCGTTTGTTTCACTAAATCCTTTCTTCAATCTTTACCGAACAGCTGAAAGGAGCGACGGAGAGAGACACCTGACGTCCTCCCCCGCCCACAGTGCCACCAGTGACCTCTCCGAGAAACTGGTCTCCCTGACGCTATCTTCCTCCTCCTCCGTGAGTCACAAAATCCCCAGGGATGGGGAGGCTCACTGGGAGAGGAATCACTACCCCAATCAAGCCTTATCTGCCTGGTGCAGCGAAGGGGCGATCCCGAAACAAAAACACCCCGAAGAAGGGAGGCGGAAGAAGGATCGTCTGAGGAACAGATCCGAACCGAGAGAGCACGTCACTTCACTTCAGGTAATTCTTTATCAGGTCCTTCTTGAAGCTGAAAACCTCTTATTTGATCTTTTATCAAGCTGAAACTTTGGTTTATTTATGCTATTGCCCGTTTTAATAAACATGAGGATAATTTGTCTGTAGAGATTTTAAACCTAACATGGGTAACCCTCTCGACAGCGGTTCTAAACCTTTTAGACTTTGCGACCCCCTTTTTAGACTAAATATTTTGGCGACCCCTCCCCATAGTTTTAACTCTGTCTAAAGATTAGACAGAGATTTTGAAAATTTTACACTTACTCAAGAATTTGTAGAGTGCTTGTCTGGTATTGGCGCCACATTCCTTGGCACTTCATCTCTCTCCTTACTAGTATCATCTCATCTCGAACTTTGATTGGACAGATTGCATTCCAGTTAAGGATGTGAGTGGGGTCGTGTGGGTAGTCAATCCGTTCAGTGAGCAAGCCGTAACAAAAGCTGAGCTAAGTGTCCGTCATCGTGATCAACTGATAGAGATTTCAAGTGATCAGTCAGCTAAGAAAACTTTTAACAAGGCTTATATCGACAAATTTTGGATACGTTTTAAAAAGGAATACCCAGAACTGTCCACAACAACATTAAAAACTTTGATAATTTTACACTTACTCTAGACGTTAAACTAGGCTTAAAATCATTGACAATTATTTTGTCTGAGATAAATGCCATAAGCAAAAACAGTAAGGCGAAATATATATTGTATTAGTAATCTTGGCAAACAGCTGTTTTTTTAAGAATATTAACTGTTTTAAATCTAAATTAAATCTTATATATGTATGTATGGGAAATTTCAATAATAAAACGAAGTTGAAAAAGATATTTTCTATTTCGAAAGTATATCTATGGCGAATTTAGTTGTTTTTGGACTAATGGTCTGTCCTGTAGAGCACGACAAGTACATTTGCTATCTAAACCTAAACTGCAGAAAAATACGAATTCTTGCCTTCGAATTTCCATGTTCTTTTTCGTTGCTGAAGAAACGGACAAGAATGATTTATGAAAAGCAAATAGAGACTATTTTTTTTAAGTTTGAAATTCAAATGCATAGATTCTTCTTCTTTTTTTTTTCATCCGCCACGAAAATGTGGAAAAAAATTACATGAGAAAATTGAGAGTTCACGTACCTGTTCTGGCTATAGTGCTCCCTGCCAGTAAATATTCTTTCGCTTTTTTAAGCAGATTTCTAAGAGAAGAAAAGAAGAGGAAAACCTCCGTGCTTTGGCCATGAATATGAGGTTGCGTCAGACAAAATGCAAACTTTATAAACATGTAAAATGCATTTCATTGCATATGCAATGAACGGCACAAAGCATCTGAATCCGCTTTATGTCCTGATGAAACTCACTATTCGATTTCATTTAGTATTCAAAATGTGTTTTTTGAATTATTGGTTCACGGTCCAAAATAGAGACATGTTTTGATTTAAGATTAGTGGATATACTATGTAGAGTTTCTCAGTCATTACAAACACACAAAAGAAATAGAAAATAATCAAATTTAGGAAGTGAACATTCTATGCACTTTGGTCCTTTTTTGAAATTAAAAAAATAATAAAAATGCATCAATAGATGAAGGTATGAAGACAGACTATATTATAGACATACCTCAACAACTCTATCTCACATTTTTTTATTTAAAATATTGCTGGTGTATCTTTAATAAAGAAGAAAGTATATGGAATATTTATTGTTGTTATAAATATGTTAAAATACCGACGTCCTGGCTCAGAAGTAACACGTCTTCCTCGGGAACTGGGCGTCCTTGGTTCGATTCCCGGTTAGGGTGTGGTTGTTCTTCTGTGTGCTATCTGTGAGGTGTATTAATGTGCCCCCCCCGGTAAAAAGGGGCTGTGCAAGCTAATGTTATGTGTAGTTAAGTCATATTCTTGGGCCTATTTGGTGCTAATTCAAAAACGAGAGATGCTCATTTGGCTTAAAATAGCTGACGGCGTCAGCACGCCTCTCCATGACAAGTGTCATTAGTAATAAAAACAGATGTTAAAATTGACCCTTTTTTTATTTACCAACTCTCTCTCTCTTATAACAATGTACCTTCTGGGTCTTTTCTTGTTGTTGTTGTTGTTATTATTGTTTTAAAAGATTTCTTATACTACAAGCAAAGTGCGGTTTTCCACAACCAATTTCTCAAAATTTAAGATGATTTTTTGGAATGAGCTTTTATCAATCCAGTATTTAAAATACAGGGTGTCCTAGCAAGACCGGATAGACTCTGCTCTGTCAAATTTGTTGTTTGGAAAACAAAAAAAATGACCAAAGAACTGTACCTCTAAGACCCGAAATATTAGATAAAAATGCAAACGGAATGTGCATGACGTCATATCCTGTTTACGAAAAAAAGCTTTATTTGGCCGCTGTATTGGGCGTCGGGGTCCTGTTTCAAGATCATCGCGATCTCCAGATCTGACTCCTTTAAATTTCTTCCCATGAGGCCATATGAAGAAATTAGTTTAACGAGACCCAGTTGCTTCAGAAATGGACTTTGTCCATTTGTCTTCACACTACACTTGCTTTTATGGACACTACGATGTTGGTATGTGTGCAGTCGACCACTGCACGGTGCACGCCCGTATGTCTCCATATGCTCGGTGGATATTTCGAACACCTTCCTATTTAAAATTATGGGAGTACTGATTTTCATGTTTCTAATAAAGGTTTTTTCTGGTTATTACTTTAATCAAACATGTTTTCTCTTGTTATAAAATTTTTGCATCTTTACTTCAAACTCTTCATAAACATACTGTTACGTTTTTAAAGTAGCGGGTTCGGATTGAAAGGACTTTATTTGAGAACAAACAAATTTATTTACAGCAATTTACAGGATGACTCGATAAAGGAAAACTTCAGATAAACAAATTCCAGTAGTCAACAGTCATTTACAGCGTAAATACAAGTCTTACGCACTATAAACACGGTTTGCAAAACAGCTATCATATAGCACAGCAAACAATAGATCACAGCGAGCTCAATAATACAACGTTAACAGCAAACGTAAACACAGCTCACTAATAACAAACAGGAAAAGTATTCGCTAGTCCAGAGAGACGCTTCTCTTCCGAAAGAAAACTCGCAACTAACTCACTCACTCCGGCTACTCGTCCCTTATATAGCCGAGGAAGCGCGTGACCCGAAACACGGGAAACTTCTCAAAACACCGCGTGAGATCCAGCGTCTACTAGACTATTCCTTTCACCAAATCAATGTAGCTCTTCGCCAAACGTTGCCATCTTTGGCGCGTTTTCGAATAGCCTTCCCGCTTGTAACAATACTTATTTTCGTATCAACATCAAGAGACTGGAGAAAAGGGGAAAAGGTCAATGTTACCGAAAATGCAAATGTAGACGGCGACAAAATATTTAAAATTTCTTATTTCATGTTTTTTTTTTGGGGGGGGGGGGGTAAAAATATCCATTTCAAACCACATGTAGAAAATAATAAGAGGAATAGTAAACCAAATCTAAAGTTTCTATTCGAAAATACGACATTAAAATGCTACTTTTAGATTAAATATGTGTATACAAATATCCGTGATAATATTATAATTACTTTTCTGAAAAGAAAATTCTTGTATGGTAGGAAGTTCCTCAACATATGTACTTAGCTATCCAAATATTGGAAAAACCTATTTAATCTGGTTTTCGTGGCTGTTAATTCCTTAAAGAACAAAAAATAAAATTAATTTATTCTCTATTTTGTCTTTTCGTGCCAAACTGTTATTTTAAAAAAATGAGGAAAAAATTGGATTTTGCTAAGAATTGATATGACCATACTGTCTTGTGTAATTTACCAACTAGAATCTAGAAGAAAATATTTTTCTAGCAGATATAACAGGAAAGAAATTACCATTGTTGTTAAATTTTCATCATTTTTCGCCCGTTCAGAATATTAATAGCTCACGATCACGCGATCCTGCAATACTTCTCATTCAGTTCTGAATTTATTCGGAATTAATCGGAATCACGAAAATGTTGAATATACATCATTATTTTTAAGTATAAATATATTCGTGATAAAAAAAAATCACGAGGTAGAATTTTGTGTACGAGTTTTGTGTAAGGATTTCATTCCTCTTTTCATATAATCACATATATATTGATGTCAAATGAAGGAAAAGGAACACTCAACTGAAGATGTTGCTACATAAACTATTTTGAGTCATTAAAGATAAATAAAGAAAACTGAAATCTGCAATTTTAAAATTCTTATCGGCAAATTTAAAATTCATATTTGAGAACATTATTTTTTATAATTACGTGGTATCAATCTGACAAAAAAAAATCATTTTCAGACGTGACTCATATTAAGCTATTACCAACGTTTAGAAAAGCGATGGTTTTTAAAAATCTCAAATACAATCAAATTCTAAATGCTCTTTCGCAAAGCTGATTTCACTCCAAATTTGTTAAAAATTTGATTTAAAAACCGTATACAAAATTTCAATCATCAAACTCAATGCATTTTCTGAATTATCCTTGTCATATAAAGACCGATGGACATTTTTTAAAATGTATTTTGTGAACTCAATGAGGTCTAAAACATGGAGATTCGTCAAATTCGAATTTTCGAATTTTTTACCGATTATTTTACTTTCTCTTTACTACATATACGAGAAAATAAAGAAGGACCTCTTAATATCTAGTGCAGAGGTCCATAAAAACCATAAATCCACCATTATCCATCGGACAGTAGAAAATGTTCAGAGTATGCATATTATCATGTTAAACTCTGTATCAATATTCGTTACAATACTTAAACAAGGACATCTTGTATGAAAAGTCTTACCAGACTCTTATATCTGTCCAAAGGTACACGGATTTAAATCATTGTGGCTGAATAACTGGACCGCCGCAACAGCAAGAGAAGCGGGAACTGTAGTTGAGTCTTAATGGCCATCACCGGCCACCATACAATCTTCCCCGTAGGAAGTACATCCTATCATGGATGGTAAGAGCCTACACCCACTTATTAGCGTACCCACCAGGGTGGAGAGATCCAACCACCATGTCGGAAGCATCTCTTCCTCATTTCGTGGTATTAACCGACCACGGTACAACCAACCTCGTAGAAAGTACGTCCTGTCATTGATAGGAGGAGCCTATCCCCACTTATTAGCATACCCAACACGGTGGCGAGATCAAAACATCATGCCGGAAGCATCTCATTGTAAAGAAGTCGTAAAACTTGTCTCCTTTTGAAGAGACACATGTTCGAACATTGTTACTTCTGGCCAGCGTTGAGACGATTCTTCCTTTGTTGCGCATTGTGTTCGCCCGCTTTGATGTTATCCTTTGGACTTGAAGGGAGTCATATAAGGGAGCACACATGTGTTTGCGGCTCTTTGAAGAAGGAACCCGTGTTACAACACCAGATGTAGCTATCTTCTATGGACCACCCAAACTTGTATAAAGTTCCAATAATGAACAACACATGCGTTTTTAAACCCTTTAAAGAAAAAAGTACTGAAACCTCCATATGTGAATTTTTCTCTATTGTGAAGGGTTTGCTGGGGGCCTAGAGGAGTGGAAAATATTCCAACGGTTACTGCTGACCATTGGGAATATTTCTGAAGAATTATTGGATGATCGACGTCTCCAGCGCGCCAATGCGAACCTGAGAGGCGGAGATTGACCGAGGTTTAAATGGAACGTTTTGGAAGGAAGAGAGGAGGAGACCAGTTGTTCTGGCTTGAGACTGGACGACGAGAGCTGATACAACGAGGAGTCGAGCTGTGAGCTGAGACAAAGAGCTGGACAGTTGAAGAGATACAACGTGATCTCGAAATTATTGATTAAGGATCGACCGGAAGTACTCTAGTCTCTTGAGCTGCTGCTGACCAATGGAAATATACTAGATCTCTTGAGCTGCTGCAGTAGCTGGATAAACTAACAGCCGGTTAGTTTTCCCTAGTGAATGTCATGGAATTATTATCCCAGATGTAAATATTTCCCAGCATATTAACCTAGAGGACGTGTTGTTGTTTTTTGTTATTGTATAAAGCTGTAAATAAAACATTCATGTTTAAACACTACCCGTTTATTTGATCGACCAGGATAAAGTCATTATATCATCCTCATTTCGAGGTGCACCTTAGGGAGTTATCATCTTGTATGAAAAATAAATGATTTTGGCCATAAAAAATTATATCTACCAACATACATATTCGTATTTTTGTAACAACTTATGCTGCAAGAATAAATTACAATTATTTGGAAATAACTTACAAATATCTAATAGTGTAAAAGTTATAAAGAAAATAACTGATAATTATTTATCTTTATTGTGAATTTGAGAAACATATTTAAATTAAATAAAATCCTAAATATTCTTCGCATAAACGAAGCCAAAATAATCTAATCGCATAATTGTAGGATACAGAAGTTGAAATAGTTTAACTAAACTGCAATTCCTTACATATCCGTTAAAATGAAATGCGCGGGTGTGTCTAGGATTCACCCTATCCCAGCTTTATCGGGATCAGAAAATCTTTTCTGAAAAATGCTGGGAAGGAATTCTGTTCATATTTGTGATATGAAATATTTGTCGAAATCCAGAAAGCGATCGTCGAGCGATAGCAGATCAGAATGTTCTTTTTTATCAGAAAATGGTTGCATAATAAATGAAAAATATTTCTGTTACAAACAGAAGCCCGGAAATCGAAAATGAATTGAAGAGGCGTTTTCAGTAATATTGGAACCAACATGTATTATTGATATTTCATTTCACGATAGAATATTTGATATGCGATATTCATCCAAATGTCTTCAAAGATTTAGCTACGAGAAAGAAAATATTATTTCCCAAGTTGTTTTGAAATTTAAAATGATCCTCGGATAGCTTCATTAATGATTTATTTTTAGCTTATCATTTTATCTTCAAACAGTATTTCCTTCATTATAAAACGCATAAGATTGAAAGATATTAAAAAATAGCCGGCTTTCTGACACAGAGGTAGCGGATCTTCCTCGTGTTCTGGAGGTCCCGGGTTCGAGTCCCGGTTCGGGCATGGTTGTTCTTCTGTGTGCTATCTGTGAGATGTGTGACTGTGCCCCCCTGTAAAAAGAGGTTGTGCAAGCAAATGTGGTGATTGCGTAGCTAAGTCGTACTCTTGGCACTAGTTGGCGCTACTTCAGAAACAAGAGACGCTCTTTTAGGCTTAAATCTGCTGCTGTATCAGAGTGGGGCTTTTCCATGGCAAGTGCCATAAGTAACAACAACATCAGATATTAAAATTTACTGCTAATATTATTTTTTTTATTTTAAAAATTTGTACAAATTTTTATATAATAGTCAAACTATTAACTAAAAGTATATTTTTATTTGCCGTTTTTGCCGGTCGGTTGGTTGAACGGAATCGCTAATTGCGTTTAAAATCTCTCGCAATTATCTATTAATTAGTGCTCCAATTTAAGAAAACAATGGACTTTAAGCACCAAATTACTGCAAATATTAACGCCGTGTCATTTTAGTATCCTTACCACTATTATGCTTATTGTGTACATTAACTTTATAAATGAAGTCTAGTTCCATAAACTTCACATTTTAAATTGCATCAAATGCTTTTTAAAGTATTTGGGTAATTTAAACAAATTGAAATGTGTACGTAATCTAATTTAAATTGCAAGTTACCTTCGTAGTAATATAATTTCCCTTTCGAATTCATCGTGTAAGATAATTAGTAGAACATGTCCTTTAGAACCTTTGCTGATTGCAGAAAGTCACGTGTTAAAACACTTGAAAATGGTTCAAATTTCATTGCATCAATAAATTCCTTTAATAAAAATTATAGAGAAAAATTTATCTTAACGAATTGCCAAATTTTTTTGAAAAAGTTATAAGACAAAATATAATAATTAAATATATATGATTAAAAAGCTATTTTTTAATTTTATAACGATGTAAAAATCTGTTTTTAACAATAATATTTGCATATTTATCTTCAAAAAAACTTACTTTAATTTTATTCAATTACAATTTATCATTAAAATTTTTAAAGAATACCTCCATTCTACACTTTGCCAATTTCCAAAGTAAATCTGCACCAAATTTGGTAGATTTAAGGCTAATGATTTGGTCTATAGAGTACTAACATACTTACACTTTCTTCTTCCTTTATTGATGTGCACATTTTTTCTGCATATATATTTATGTATTTAGTGTGCGTAGATGTTCGTCCATAAATAAAAGAAATTAGGAGCCTTATGGCAATAGGAGTCTTATATGATAAGACTTTCCTTGAAGAATTTGCACTATTTGCATAGTGGTTTTATTTATATGCAGTTGAGTAAGTTACTAAGATTATTAACATTTAGCTCTAAAATGCAGGGTGGTAACAAAAACAATTAGAAGTCTGATAACTTTACAAAAAAATCAATTGAAATCCATGAAATAATTTGAAAAATGATTCAAAATATAAGGATGTCATAAACCTTTTAACCACTTAATTGTTTTGCCCATATGCCGTTCGTGCATCGATTTATCAAATTTTGATAGCTGTAAACAAAAAATAAACCAATTCATAACAATTATAATTCGATAGTAAAATGACCTCGAAAACGTAGATAAGTCAAGTATTCGATGGATTTCCATTTGAATCAAAATAAGAAAATATTCCCCAAATAGAAGGTGTCATCTGATTAGATAGTAAAGCAAATAAAACTTTTAAGTGGTTAAGTCACTTTTTAGAGATAACATTTCTGAAGGATATTGATTGAACTTATATTTTTTAAATTGTTTTATTCTTTTCAGTATTCCTATAATTCAAATACTTCTGGGAAGTTTAAATAATTTTGATAAAGAACTCATAAGATATGAATTGTGTAATCTAATTTAGTATTTCTCAATTATCTGAGCCTCTTTATTTTTTCCATTGTTAAATTGTCTTCGAAAAAGTCGATGACAGATTGATAATCATAGCAGAATTATTGTTTTTAAGAATTGCCTCTATGAAAAAAGCTCAAGGATGTTCCAACCAAAAGTAAATGCCAGCTAAAAAAATCTTTGAAATTAGGTGGATTTAAAACCATTCCAATTTTCGTTTGACGTTTTTTACAAAGTAAAATTTGTTTTAATTTCGTCGAAAAATAAGTTATCAAAATAAGACAGGTTAATTTTTTAATAAGTTTTTTACACTCGTTTGGGAACATCATGGGCCAATGCTAAATAAGTAAATAAGTAAATAAAAAAATCAAGTCATAAAGCATTATCCAACTGTTGACTCTGTTTTGATTAAGATGTAAATTGTGTCGTGCCATGAGTTCTGTTTTTCACAACAGTAGATGCAGTTTCCTTTTTTTATTATTTATTATAAGCGAATGAATTGTTTTTTTAATATAATAACACATATTTTTTAATATAATAATACATATTATTTGAAGTTTTATACTTATTTTAAAGCTGAATAAGTGATAGAATTATATACATCTCATTATGAAAGTTGCTGAAAATAAGAAGATGTATAAATATTTTTTATATTAATTTTATTGATTAAATTATATAATGTTTATTGATTTATTAATAATACATTATTTGTTGCCTCTTTTATGTTCCTTATACTTTAAAGTAGTGTAAGGTAGTTTAGTAGAGTAAGGATCAAAAAAGAAATTTGTTATTTGGAGAGGATACTGAATTGTTATTATGGATTGCATTAAGTTTTTAAATAATAAGATTGAAGTATTATTATGTGTATTCATATTTTAATAATATTTCATAACGAATAACTGAAATTATCTTATTATCATGCGATTATTTTTAATGCTAAAAATTCTGTTCAAATTGGGGTTTTTTTAACTTTAAAATCATACATCTTAAGAAAACTAACTGCTTTGCTAAGCATTGTGTTACACAGCATTAACAGCAATGGAGTGTCACTAAATATGCATCATTTAATCTTTTCTACTACATTCTGTTATTATAATATGGATCTTTGTCTATTTTCTGGATTTCAGCTCAGGATCTATATCGTATACAGGGTAATTCAAAATTTGTCATTCAAATTTCAATGGGAGATAGACATCAGGAAACAATTACCTCTGAACTCTACTGTTTCCAAGTATTTTCTTCACTTGTTCCATATTGTTCATGAAGATGATGTTTGCTGACATTTTCTTCTTTGTGAAATCTATTTCCTAAGCTATTCCCTACATCCCCTAGAAATTTGAACGATAAGTTTTGAATCACCCTGTATACATTTATCTTTGACCATTTCTAGATTTATATTTTATAAAACATTTTAAAATTTAATTATTTTTTTGAAAGTCAGTGAACAGTTTTAAATGTCTTCACAGTTCTCCCGAGCTGAGCGTTCAAAGTCGAGATCCAAAAGTCGAAGTCCAGAGAACAAACTCAGTGATGAAGAAACGGGTCCTTGGTTTCGAGGCAGGGCCCCTGCACCCCTCTGCTCCCACTGTGGGGGCCACGCACCTCCCCGATCAGCGCCACCCGATTGGGACAGGGGCTATCCCCGATTTTGGGAGGGCCACGGCTCACACCAGCCAATGATGTGGCGCCAGAGAGAATACAGGGATCCAGTCATGGGTTACAGTGGTCATGGACGATACTCGGGGTCGTCATATTCCGGAAGTCATTGCCATGTACCAAGATCGTGGTCTTCTGACTCGTCTAGTGCGGGTCCTCCTGCCATGGCATTGGAAATGGAAATGTACCCCGATGAGGATGAGGATGCAGGTAAGTGGTTACATTTGTACTGAGTTTCTCAATAAAAATTCATTCTTTTGTGCGCACGATGTCCTAAATATAGTTTGGTACTTACTCATTAAACCGTCGATCTTTATCGCCAAGTCTGAAGGCGTCGCCAATGAGTTGCTAAACCACCATTATTTAAAAATTGTTCAAACCTTAACTGTCGTCCACTATTTTGTTAGTTTTGTTGGCGTCGCCGGTTTATCGCCAAATTTGAATCCGTCGCCAATGAGTTACTAATCAGTTGGCGACCAATGGCGTCGATGGTCTAATACGTAATTACCTATATTTCCATATTACTTCTTTAATTTCTAAGATAGCACAATCTTTTCCTCGATTTATTATATGTCAAAATATTTTCTTAAATGTATCGGTCATTATTAGACAAAATTTTGTTTAAAATAAGAAGACAAAAAATTAACTTACAAATCAAAATAAGACCACTGTTAAAACTAATTCTTTTTTACTTTCTTATGTACTTAGTATAAAGAAAGTATAATAATCGCCAAAAATTTCGAACTCAAGATTTAGATGAATCTCTAAGTTTTAGACCTCTCTGAGTTCAAAAACAGATTTTTGGAAAACGTCCTTTCGTCTCATTGTGGCAAAGATAATTCTAAAACGCTAATCAAGACAGTATATAATTTATATAATCTTTATACCAAAGTAAAACCAAAGTTTAGTATATAATCTTTATACCAAATTTTCAGATTTCCGTCAAGTTTTGAGTTAAATCTGATCAGATTAAATTCGTCTGCCCGATTATAATTTACCGCAAGAACTACAAAAAGAAGAGACTTAGAGGGTTAAGATTCTGTATACAGATTTGTCATCTATGGCGTGGACACCTGTCAGATTTTGAGCGGTTACCATGAGCTGACGGTCAGTTGGTCTGTTATTTCAGAAATATGTAAACACGATCATTCAAAAGCGTAATGGCTTAAATATATCAAATTTGGTAGGGAATTTTATAGCTACAAATGCAGTTATGTGTCATATCTTTTTTTTCAATCGGTCGAGGAAAAAAATGACTGAAACGCAAATTTTATTATCGTATGCTCTTAATGTCTTGCCAGGGATTAATCGCTAATTTACTCCCAAAGGATAACACTATAAATTTAGTAAAAATACTAAATTCACGTTAAAATTTAATATTTTATTATTTTTGTACGCCAATACCATGCAAGACGTTCTTTGAAATAAAAAGTGTATTATAGGGTTGCGGAAATTTGGAGGAAATCACTTCCACTTGTTTTTCAAAAAATAATGTAATAGATTAGAATAAACCAAACATCAACACAGCTATAAATTACTTTTACATCTGTTTATTTCAAAAATAATGAAATGGATAATTAGTCTCTTTTCTGCAACATGCCACTGTTTCTTTAAGTAATAATATTATTTGTAAAGTAAGTCTAGTTCAGAGTGTTCATTTGTAGAGTGTTCATTATGAATTCTTCAATTCAGGAACGTATGTATAAGGCAGGAAACGTACATTGTGGTATCTGAAAGTTACTCATAGTTAACTCTTAAATAAAAAAAATACCAATCTGTTCAGTTGTAAGCTGTTTTTTACATTTATTGTATAATTTCAAATAATGCAACGCTCTAGCGCTTTCAGATCAAACTGGGGCTTTGAATTATAAATTACTAGTAAATTATGGCACTTTCCATGGATAAGCTCGCTGAGGTAGTCAGCGATTTAAGCCTAATCATCGTCTCTTGTTTGTTATAGCACCAACTAGGGCCAAGAGTATGACTTTTGCTACTCACTCATCATGTTCGCTTGCACAGCCCCTTTTTACAGGGGATTACAATTACACTCTTTACCGATAGAACACAATAGAACAACCATGCTAAAACTGGGTTTCAAACCTGGGAAGACGCGATAACCCTATGCCAGGAAGCCAGCCCAATAAATTATAGTTTCTTGATAGAAAAAAACTGTTATCATTTTCATTCAGTACTGGCAAATAGCTGCTATTTATCTTCGTTCTTTTGCATTGATTTGTAAACGAAATGGCTTTAAAATTCAATAAAAATCAACGAAGAATTCTTAGTATTGTTTAAGAATTCTTAACCACTTTACTAAATAAAGTAATTCTGAATAATTTGAAATTTTTTAAACAAAATGTATTAGATAATATAGTAAACAAATTTTTTATGTGAATGTTAATTATTTATTTCATTAACTTCACCTCATTTCACCTAACGTTCCTTATTCTAGGAAAAATGAAAACCTTTTTGATCTCATTAGCATTGCCTAGAAGATTCAAATTATCTAAAATTCTGAAAAGAATTAAAAAATTTATTTAAAAACTTCAATAATAATATTTAATGCATTTTCTAGAAATATTAATTATATATATTAGATGAAAAGAGCGATGCATTAAACTGTAAAACTTCTTTGTATAAAACAAAGAAGAAAGTAAAAAATACCCTGCGACTTTTTTTTTCCCTTAAACATACTTCCAGCACAATGGAATATCCTTATACCACATATTCAATTTTCTGAAAACTTTCATTCTTTTCATCTTTTTCTTTATTACTCTTTCACAGTCTTAGAAAAATTTATTTGACAAATGAATATTCTAAATGGAAAGGTTTTAATCTAAGTCTAATAAAGGAGAAAATAGAATTACTTAACGACCTGTTTGTGTTTGGATTTTTATTTTCACGATTTTCTTTTAATATCTATTCGGTCGGTAGACAGGCTTTGTTTTTCTTTTGTTCTTTTTCTCCATTATCTTTTTATTTATCTTCAAGAATAAGTATAATACATGCCAATAAATATAATTGTTTTTGCCCTTTTACTTGATTGGAAAATATTAAAACTTCCTATCTATTTTCATTAAATCTTAGCTCGGTAAAAGTCGAGATATTAAAGATTAAAATGGATTTCAATACGCAAAATCTTTTACATGTTTTTAAAATTGATTGTTTTTAAAGTACGTGATTATGTTTAGGTGAATTTTCTGAAAAATATTCGAAAAGGGTTTATATTTTTGAATATTTTTTATACAAAGGATTGAAAAAAATATCTATCAAACCAAAATATACCAGATAAGAGCCAAGAGTCTTTTAAAGGTTGGGGAGAAAAAGCTTTTTTTGCAAAAAAAAATTAAGCAAAAGTCTTTTATTTTGGATGTTTATCATACGTTTTGTTTAAAATTTGGTAGATAGATTAAGAAATATATCATGTAATTCTTGAACTGAAAGATTATTTGTATTTCTATCATTTCTTTAAATAGAAAGGTCCAACTGATAAATAGCAAGAAATTTTAAATTTTTTTTCACATTGTGAATCACTAAAGTAATTCTAAAATATGTCTGAGTGTATAACTTATTATCTTATACAGAAATTACAAAACGCTTAGAAAATTGATTATACCAAATTTGAATAAGGAATATGCATTAGATTTTAATTTGTGAGGTTTCTAGTAAGAAAATTCAATCATAGTCGGGTTTGAGAAAATTGGATCTAAAGATGTAAAATTGCATTAAAATATATGTATAATTCAAATATAAAAATCAGTGTAACTTCCCAAACAATGAACCTTGAAACAAAATTTTAAGTTTTATTAAAAAAAGGCCTGTACCGATTAAAGGTCGCGATACGAACCTGTGACGTTAGGATCAGTAGCCGAGTAACATGACCATAATACAAAAGTCGACTTCGGCATCGTAGATGTTAACTGGCTTATGATGCTAGCACCACAGAACTCCACCACCAGTGAGTCGGTAGAGGGATGAACGATTTTTATAGCACCAAGCATTATGGCGAGTTGTTGATTCGTTGCGTCAAGTATGTCTGACGACTTTGCTTTGCTCGCGTCAAGTGGGGTTGGCGGCTTTGCTTGCTTTGCGTCAAGTGATTTTGACGACTTTTGTTGCGTGTAGATGACGCCACTACTGTTGCTGAAGGTTGCCTTTCCAAGGTCACCATTGTACCGATTGAAAGTCACGATACGAACCTGCGACGTTAGGCCCAGTAGCCGAGTAACATGACCATAATGCAAAAGTCGACTTCGGCAACGTGGGTGTTATCTGGCTTATGAAGCTATCGTCACATGCTTTTCAAACTATAAAAATATCAAATAAAAAATTTATAATTTTGTGAAAAAACGATTTTTAACGGAGTCCTTTTCCTTAATTGTATTACCTAATATCAAGTTCTTTTCTGAGATCATCATAAGTGTTTTTTAAACCAATTTGAAATTTTGAATTAGTTTTATTTTTATTTTCAAATTTATTTTTAATCATTGTGCTGTTTTAATAAAATTGTATGCACTTGTGTATTTAATAAAATAATTTTCATTCTTCACCGTAGGAGTTTATTCTGAAACCTATAGAGCTTCATCGTGGATATACATTTCAGACGCTGACGAACTGGCTGTCTGGAAACAACATATGGAACCGAGAGGTAAGAAACTTTCCTTCAAAAACTTACTTCCAAGATATTATTTTCTATTTTTTAAATTATAAACAATGACTCATATAGTATGAAGTTAACTTTAAAAACTATTTATAGTTCTTAAATACTTTATTTCATAACTTAAAGACTTGTTTCACCAAAAAAAAATTTCAGTTTTAAGGATTTATCTGCTTTTGACTGTTAAGTTGATTTTCTACATTTATCCACATAGATAACTTTAATTACTCACTACTAAAGTTTTATTTTCCGTTATTCAACCTGTGAACAATGATTCATATGGTTTGAACTTAATTCAAAAACAATTTATATAATTGGTTATTTATTTCATAGCTTTAAAAATTGATTAGTACTAAGAACTTATATTTGTGTTTGTTTAATTGATATTCTATATTTATTTGGATATTTAACTTTCTTTTAATGCTTACTTCTAAATTTTTTTTTCGTCATTCAACCTTGAGCAATGATTCATATGGTTTGAACTTAACTCAAAAACAATTTATATACTTGGATATTTATCTCATAGCTTTGAACTTCTTTCACCAAAGTACTAAGAATTTATATTTTTGTTTGTTTAGTTGATATTAATATTTTGGATTGATAAATTTCCTTTAATGCTAGGGTTTCATAGGGTTTTAACTTAACTTACAAATAATTTATAGTATTTGGTTATTTTATTCCATGGTTTAAAATCTGTCTAACAGAAAAAAAGACCTTTCTACCAAGAATTTTTTATTTGATATATTTATCCGGATACCTAATACATAAAGCATTACGAACTTCATATTACCCGTCAAAAAGAGTAGAAACCCTCTACAATATAAATTATTACTAACAATGTCTTGAAAATTGAAAATATTTGCACACGTTTGAATTTCCTTTACCAGAAAACTTAAATCAATAATATTTAGGTTATTGGCGATGGCTTTTTGGCGCCAAACTGTTTCGAAGGAAACATTGGCGTTCTTAATTTAAATTAAATCTCTTACGCATAACTTGATGCTTATGATCTCACAATAAAGGAGTTTGTCAAATGAATTCGAGTTTCGCAACATCAAAGTGCCATTAAGAATGTAAGCGTCTGAGTAATAATCTATTTCAAATTATCCGTTGTCTTCTGCAGTGATGTAATTTCACTTCCTGATTTCTCGTGCAAACTTCTGAGATAATGTACAAAATATTTATATGTTTGCATTTAATAGCAGGATAAAACCACGCCATTAAATATATGATTAAACGATCAGAATGATTTGATTATTATTAAAAAATAAATAAATATTGAAAGTAAGAATATTTTTAAACAAATATTCAAAATGCAAAAAAAATTGTAAGTTATTTAAAAATATGCTCGTTTTCTTGTACAAAATTGTAATCGTCAAAAAAATTCGAAATCGATTTTGACGAAGCCTCTTTCAGACTTCCCGCAATCCTAAAAACACATTTTTGGAGTTATTTCTGTCTGACTGTTTGTTTGTAAACTCGATAACTGACAAACTTTTTAGCTTCACTGATGAAATTCAGAATATGGTATTGTAACGTTAGCCTTATAAGCCAGATAACATCTACGATACCGAAGTCGACTTTTGTATTATGGTCATGTTACTGAGCTACTGACATTAGCGTCGCAGGTTCACACCGCCACCTTCATTCACTACATTGGTGACCTTGACAACTCAACCTTCCGCAACAGTCGTGACACCATCTACCCGCAGCAAAATCGTCAGACTCACTTGACGAAAAGCAAGCAAAGAAACAAAAAACGTCAGACTCAATTGACGCAAGCAAGCAGCAACTTGTCATAGCGCTTGGTGTAATACAAATCGTACGCTTCTCCTTCGACTCACTGGTGGGGGAGTACTGTAGCGGTAGCCTTATAAGCCAGATAACATCTACGATACTGAAGTCGCCTTTCGTATTATGGTCATGTTACCCGGCTACAGGCCCTAGCGTCGCAGTTTCGTATCGCGACCTTCAATCGCTACCGTCTCAACTATAAATTTCTATTATTTTTTTTAACAAGTTTTGAACAAAATCCATTTAGAGATAATCTGTCCAGCCTGGCTGTCCGAATATGAATTGACACACTAACCATAAAACTATAAGAAATGTATGAACAAAATTTGGTACACAGATTTAGCATCTAAAGTGTACATTTGTATCAACGTGTAATAAGGGAATACAGACTATCTTCAAATCTTTATTTCCATAAAATGATACATACGATAACTTAAAAACGCAGTTATTTATATTTATTAATTTGATTAATGATTATATAAAAATAATTACATTTCTGCTTTAAATTTTGTTTTTTATTATTCATTTGTGTATTAATCATATCGCAACGACTAGCAGCCTAAAAATCGTAAATTATCGTACACAAAAAAGTTCTTCCGTAACTGACTGTTCACCAATGGCGTACAATTAATAATACAAAAGTACATTTATTAGAAACTATACAAGAAAGTTTGAAGGTGACCACTATCATTGTTTTAATTTTAAAATGATGTAGAAGTAATCTGTGCTTGATCTTGGGTATTTTCGGAAACCGTAGTAAAACATGAAAAATTCGCTTAAAATTTTCATTAATTTTTAGTTTTAAAAAAAATTTCCAAATGCATTTTTAAGGATAAGTAAAAAAAAATAAATAAATAACTCATGGGATCGGAGATCCTATTCATTCAACTATTTCGTTTATTTAAAGAATTCAGTCCTGCTTACAATATTCTCGAATAAACGATTTGTAATTCTAATTATGTTTCTTTTAAAAGCTCTTCGAACTATTTGAATTAAATCTTTCCTTTAAATTCCTGTTTTAAAATCCTCAAAAACGCAACATTTTAGCACCACACCGAGTTCACTTAAAACATTCATTAACCCCCAAACAACATTCCTTATACAAGAAATAAAATCCCTTTAGAAGAAAAACATGAAACGGCATAGAATATTCCATCAACGTACAAGCCTTTTGAGAGAGGGAGTTATTACGATTGAAAGGGAGACTACACAACCCCGAACCTTTCAACGGGAGGGTCTATCTGCACCAATGACGAAATTGAATTTGATCGCTTTTCCGCTCTGCTCCGAGCACTCCTCACGACCGATGCACAGAGAGCAACCATTAACCGCCACTTCCCGAAATTCGTTCTAATGGATCCCTTTAAGGGCTGGGTCCGCGGAGAGTAAGCTCTCCTTCTCTTGCGTGATCTTCCTCCACGACGGCACCGCCGTCAGCAAAGCACGTTTGCACAACA
>JAOUZG010031473.1:1920840-1937438 GCA_026289955.1 Argiope argentata | reverse complement strand
ACGACGGCATTACCATCAGTAAAGCATGTTTACGCAACAAAAAAGCTGTGTGTATCTTGCTAAAGAAGTGGTTCTGATGATCAAACAAACTTGTATGTGCTTGGAGGGTAGATGTCTTCCTTAAGTTTTTTCCTGGTTTATTTGCCCGTTTTACTTCGATTCGAATCGTCTTTATTGATAAAGATTCTATAATTCACTTAAACAGAAAATTTAGAAATGAAATGAAGAGATATTCTGCAACTGGAAAGGTTTGAATCTCCTGCTTAATTTAGCCATAATGAAAATACAAAGCTTCGTTTAGTTATACTAACGTCCCGTTTTAAAAAATCCATTGCACTATTTAGATAATAACTTTGAGCCCCAGTCAGATGACGAGAACGACACCTGAGCCGACACCGTGCCCTCCCCCCTCCAAAATTTTACACCACACTAGGGGAAGCACATTTGGCCCCTACAGACACAGCATGCATCAAACCCGCTTAATCGACGGTTCTTCGGTGGTCTGGGATCTTGAACTTGGAACCTTCTGGGCACGAAAATGAGACCTTAGAAAATGGGACCTGCGGTTAAAAAAGATATAAAACATTTACAAGTGCATTTGTGTTTGAAGCTCTACAAGCCATATTAATTTATTTACAGTTACCATATTTGATCCACAAATAAAGGATGAAAATATAAACCTCAGAGTATTTTTATTTTTAATTTTAAGAAATTAAAAATTTAGCTGTATTTTTCACCTTTTTATGGTAACTTCTGAAAATATTATTACTCAAAAAAAAATTAAAGCCGTTTCAAAATTGGAAAAAATTATCTTTTTAATAATACCAATTTTATAATCGGACAAAATTTTCTTGAATTATGACAATTTTAAAAAGCTTTTTTCTTAATATCCAGTAAAAATTATATGACTACCTTGAAATTCAAGCAGTTATTCATTGTTTCACCAAATATTTAATCTCACAGCTTTCTTTCATCATCAAAAATCAAAAGAAGAAGGTTTTATGTGTATTATTTATGTAGTTTGTATCAAGAATAAACAAGTGGTTAAAATATTGCGAAATTTAGAAGATAAAAAAATTTAAATTTTTGATAGAGCCATGATGACATGGGATTAGTCTCCATAAGATAGGTGCACAATGATTAATGTTAAAGAACACGGATAAATGTTCGATATTTTTACATAATCACGGTTATGAAGATATATCTCGATTATATAACGGGCCTCAGTCGTCTGGTTATAAAATGTCGTCTTCGGAACCGGGGGTTCCATGCTCGAAACCCTTTTCAAACGAAGAATCGTCGTGTTAGCGAGGGAAGGGAACGTTTAATACCTTGGTGTCCAATATTCCATAGCTGCTGTGATATGGAAGCTTGGAGAAAAAGGGGCCACCTCAGGTGCCATCCTCGTCATCTGACCGTGTTTCAAAATTATGAGGTCCATCCCAAAATAGTCCTAGACTTGCTTTTAAGCGGAACTAAACTGAATTATTTAACTGGAACAAGTACTTTTCCGTTATCAGGGCGCAAGTGAAAAATCGAAAAAGAAATTTGGCGGAATTCTACATTATTAGATGATTTTGCGCTTTCGCCCGGCAAACGGAAAAATACCCTGGAATTAAATACAGCAATGTCCCTGTAAACGAGTAAAATATTAAAGATAGAGATTTATTATTCTGAATGTGCTTTCTTCTTCAGTATAACATATATTTTCAGTATAACTGAAAGATATATATTCAGTATAACTTAAAGATATAAAGATATATATTCAGTATAATTGAATATATATCTTCAGTATAGCTTAAAGATTATTTCTATAAAGAACCCTAATTAGCCCATAATCGACTCTGTATTATATTTTAAACCTGATTCTCTGGAAAATACTATATTTTTAAACACAGTTCTTTAAAAAGCTTTAGTTAGTCCTTATTGATTTTTCAAACGATTTTTCTCTTTTCTGTAACTGTCAAGCGTAAGCCCTAATGGTTCAGAAAAGAAAAAAAGGACATTTTCCTTATTCAGTCGAAGAACGTTTTAATTCGTTTAACCGCCAAAGATTGGCGACTGTAGAAAAAAAATCCCTTTAGTCGTCGTTGTCATTTGCGTTGAACAGTTTAATGGAATCATCGTGGCGAATAAAACGAGGCGTAAAGATTGGCCTTATCTTTTCCACTTTTTCATGTTACCATGGAAATATGAAATTGGACATTATGTAGTTAGAGAATGGATTTATAGAACAATCGTTCTACCGTAAAAATGAATGCTTTGGATGCTCGCGGTACTATCTATTTTATTTCTAGTTTGAATTCAAGTTTTACGAATGACTTATAATTTATGAAAAAAAAGGGTTTGTTTGAAAAAGGATTTCAAAAAAAAAATTTTTATTTCTTAATATTTTTATTCTTGGCAATTTTTTTATAATTTTCTACTCGTTTTATGTATTAGTATTTTAAAAGATCGAAATCTAATTTTTTAATAATTTTTTATGTAATTCCGTACATGCAATACTAAATTTAATTGGTTTTATAAGAAAATATTCAAAAAACAATTGTGAATTCTTTTTGTTGTACGATTTTTTGTTTTATTCGCCGTCAATTTTTATAATTGTCAGAACTTCTAAAATATTCCAACTATTCATATGCTTTTAGAAAAAGTACAAAACAATACTGTATTCATTGAACTTTTTTTGCTTAAATCTATTTTGGTATAATTAATAATAATTTATTCAAAAATATTTTCTTCAACATAGACACATTTATCAATTGAGAAATAATTCAATAGTTTGAATCGGTAAAGAATATTTAACACTAGGTTTACCACGGGATGATTTTTACACATCTCAAAAAACCTTTCGTTAATTTTCTTCCGGAAAATTATTGCCATGTTTTATTGGAATATTTTAATTAATTTTTACTTACATTCATAAGATATATAATCGCATATCTTACTTATTTTGGAGTAATGTATAGAATATAATTACTTTTATCGAAGGGATCATTTTGACCATTCGAATAAATATTGTTGAGAACACATATATTTAAATTTATGTTTAAATGTGTAACGGCTTGATAGGGACGTACATAGATATAGGTATAAATATAGAAAAAAAGTATGTTTTAATAAAATGTAAGTTTATAAGAAGCAAAAAGACGAAGACGGAAGTCAGTCGGATAAAAGCCATAATAGATTGTTAGTAAAAAAATGT
Source organism: Argiope argentata (assembly GCA_026289955.1). Classification (NCBI taxonomy): domain Eukaryota; kingdom Metazoa; phylum Arthropoda; class Arachnida; order Araneae; family Araneidae; genus Argiope; species Argiope argentata. The sequence continues at coordinate 1,934,236 of JAOUZG010031473.1, read as the reverse complement.
GTTACTCAATGTTTTGGTAGTAGACAATAGTTGCGTTGTTACTTATGGCACATGCCATGGACAAGCCCCCGCTGATTATATCAGAAAATTTTAAGCCGAAAGAAGCATCTCTTGTTTTCAAGTAGTGCCAACAAGGGCCAAGAGTACGACTTTGCTGCACACTTATCACATTTGCTTACACAGCCCCTTTTTACAGGGGGCCATAGTCACATATCTCATAGATAGCACACAGAAGAACAACCATGCCCGAACCCGAGACTCCCAGAACACGAGGAATATGCGCTACCTCTGTGCCAGAAAGCCGGCAGTAGATAATAGTAGAAAAATAGATGTCTTGAAGACCTATATTAGAAGATGAAAAGTTTTTTTCGTAAATAAAAACAGAGGAGCTGTATTTTCATCACACCACAGCTCTAAAAATATAAAAAAATTTGCTACTTTTTAAATATCGTTCAAAACACTAAAAGAGCTATTTTGCCCCTTTTGGTAAAAATAGATATATGCCAATTTATGATAAGCCTACTGTTAAATCTATCTGAAATATTTATGTTTAAAACTAAGAAATCGGTTTTAGAATATACCAGTATTGCTCCATTTTTTCAGCAAATAGCGCAACACAGTTTCCATTGACAAGACGCCAAAGTCACATGACAAGCATAACTATGCATATCATTCCATGACTGACTATACCTTATTTTATAAATTTAACGCTCTTTGCGATGAATTTCAAGATTAAATTGATCTTGCATTATTAAATATCCACATTTACATACACTGGATTATAAAGTTAACAAAATATTTGACCATTTTTTTTTTTCAAAATTTGATACGTATCTACCCTTTTGATTCATAAACTTTATACTAAATCTCATTCGTCTTGCTCTTATATTATTGTAGTTATTGCATTCTTTCCTTTTCGGATAGAGATATTAATTTTTTTCTTCATGGATTTCATTTAAAACTAGAGATAAATTTACAAATTTGAAGTAAAAAACACCAAATTTCATCAAAACATTTTTGATTTATTGTTTCTACAGATATAAATAAATCCGAGAATTACTTTTCCTAACTCATAAAAATTTGAAAAATAAATATTCCTTAAAACATCAATGAATTTTCGGAACAATTGCAATGTGTATGCGTACAATATGCATTACAATGTGTCTCTGTGTATATGAGAAATAGAAATATCTATAAAAAAGATTTAAATAAAAGATCAATTTAACATTTAAACATTTGTAATGTTGAAAAATGTTAATGTAACAGTTCAAAGTAATATACTATTGTATATAATTATGCATTCAGGTGCACACCCAAAATGAATTTTTGAATTAAATGTGTTTCTGTAAATCATTAAAGAAATAGATTCCAAATACATTTTTCCAACCCTATTATAATTACATTATAAGTAGTCTATTTTACAATGATCTAGAGAGAGATTAATTTAATAAATTACATACATTTATAAGCAATTTGTCTTAATGAGCCCTTACTCCATAAAAATGCAGTTGTATTCTGTCTGACTATTTAATTATTTCTTGAAATATGTAACATAATTGTAGATTAGTTTGGGTCGCAATAAATTACCATTTGTCTGTCGAATTTGGTAATTTTTCTATTTTTAACGAACAGCGAGCTTCCTTAATTAGAATATTAAACAATTTGTCATTTTTTCTAATTTTAACTAATAGCCAACTTCCTTAATTAAAAGATTAAAAAATATTGTTTCTGAAATATAAAATATTGAAATACTAAGTCCATATAAAAAGAAACTTCTATTAAGTTATGGTCCAATGTATTAAATGTAATTTGTTTCATTCGAATGCTGTATGAACTTTCATTAATAACTTGCGTAACGCGAAACATATATCTATTTTCTTTTTCAAAAACAATGTGCTTGCATGTGTATGTGTGTGGGTGTGGGTGTGGGTGCATTAGTTACATTGCTAAAATTAAATATTCAGCAAAGCTTATCAATACTTATAATAAAGCTTAGTGCGTGCGTGCGTGTGTGTGTGCGTGTGTGTGTGTGTGCGTGTGCGTGTGTGTGTGTTGACACTCCACAAGCCAGACCATTTCATCTAAAGCTACCAAATTTGGTACATGTATACCTTGCAGATAATAAATATGTACGTGCTGGCCCTTTTTTTTTATTTTTTAATTAGAACTTTTATTAATAATTGAAAACTAACTTTCTTATCAAAAAATATTTTTACGTCTCTACCTCCAAATGAGTAAGATTTCAGTTTGTGTTGTTTTTCCCCTCTCTAACAAGGGTAGGCTTCATATGTTCTCAACTGATTATTTCAAACGGTTCTGTTTATTTTTTTTAATGTTTGACGCATTTAAAATTAAACATCTTTAATTAATCGATCCCTCAGAATCCCTTTGAAGTACTTTTGAATTAAAATAAACAGAATTAAGAAAATTAAAAATTTCTAATCTCCATATCGTTATCTCAACTGGCATGGAAAATTCTCGCATTTCATTACCATAACTGATATTGAAAATTCACGCATGCACATTACGTTCATATTAGTTATGACTGAAATCCTTTATAATGTTATGAGTAGTGAATTATATGACTATCAAAATTTGAAGCTTTAAAATTTATGGTGAAGAAGCTATTAAAATAGGAGTAGCATGTAATATTTCATTATTAAAATTTTGACAAGCATCATGATTAGTGAACCGGCTGGTCGCCAGAGGCAGTTAGTATACAACTGCCTTATGTATTGATTATTATAGGGAATGCCTTTACAATTTGGAATATATTTTTGCATACCCATATACGAAATGTGCAAACAGAACTCATCGTCACAAAATTCAAACTCGAGATTCCTTGTCCATATTTCAAATCTCCTGGAGCTAGAAAAAAAAATTAAAAAATGCTGCGACTCAAGGAATGCTGGTTTGTATGCTAAATATGAAAAGAGAGTATTCGTGTGGAGCATACCAAATTGAGAATTCGTTCAACTACTGCACTCGCCCATGCTTCTTCACTTTTGTAATTCCTATGACAAGCCATTGAATATTTTAGACCCCCTGGTAGATATATTCCGAAAATTCTCGATTATTCGGAATCTTTCATTATTGCTTTTAAATTCGTTACCAATTCACACACAGTTCGCAGTAAGGTTTTCAAACAGCCACCTCGTCAGAAACAGAATTACAGATACTGCAAGGAGTTTGCTGCAAAGAAAAAATTACTTGTCATCATTAGAAGTCAAAGGAAAATTTCAAGCATAGCCGTCATGCTTTCAAACATACCTCCAGGTACGATCCCACCCCTAACCCCCCCCCCCCAATATCCAGTCCGTGAGAGTACATAAAAGATAGGGCGTATGTACTATCTATTCCTGTGGCTTTTCAAAATATTTGCGATCAAATAATAACAGACGTGAGGGTTCAATAACCTGGGTCCAGTCACTTCATCTGAAACAGGAAATGGTCTTCTTCGTCGACGTTTGTCAAATAAAGAGTAGAGTTCAAGTTGAATGTATAAAATAAAGCTTTGAATTTCTCTCTGTCCATCTATGTATTCACATATTCCCTTCTCTAGAAATAAATATATGTACTCCATCTTTCAGAATAATCCTATATTGTTAAAACAGAAAGCAATAAAAATTCTCATCCATTAGTTCCTTGAATTCTTGAAAGAAGTAGGGTATTGGGATTTATAGCAACAGTGGCTGTTATCCCCTGTTTCAAATACTTAGAACAAAATATAAATTAAACACAAGAGAGCGCGCACGCACAAAAACAAATTGAAGTTTCAGTCGGTTAACAGATCCATTAGTTCCTTATTCGTTGCAGTAGGTTTTGCAATAGCACAAAAAAAGCCTATTTACAGAATAGTTATTTAAGATTTAAAATAAATGCTTAGTTGTTAATATTGCTACAAAAAATAGCCCCTTAAAAGTTTACTAGGTTCAATAACATAAATAAACGAAGCTCAATAACGAATTATTCTACAGATAGCACAGGACACATACTCAGCGTACAGAAAAATGCACTCACAGAATCTAACACTACATATGCAACTAACCGTTACTAAATAACCAACTGCAGCAGCACTAAGCACTCAAATTTAAAACTATGGAGATCAGCTCGCGAAAGAAAGAATTAGCTTAACTATTCCCCTCGTGCGTGCTCCTTCGTTTTTGTAGTTCCCGCAATAAGGCATTGCATATTCTAGGGCAAACGACTGATCTAGAGTTCTAACAAATCCATTGCTAAAATTTCTCACTTATTCAGGATCATTCAATTTTTTCCCCAATTTCTTCAAATGGTCACCTTAGCCAGGAGTCATTGATCTGGTATCTATTCAGTGTCCGTTTGAAAAAAATTAATAAACAAGGAAGAAATTTTATAGATTTGTAACAATAGTATATAAATTTGTGTAACGTATATGGAAAATAAATAAATCCATTCTGAACGCATTGTCTTTGTCCCTAGAGGAATCTGATTCGACGGGTCCGGGTCATCCTCCCCTGCAGCGGGCAGATTCCACGGAATCCACTTCTTCCGAACACGAGTTCCTCAAGCAATACGAGATCGTCACCCACCGGATGATCCAGCGGAAGTGCAGCGTCGAGATGTACAAACGTCTCGCCAACAGGACTTTTGGTAAGTTCGCATCTGGAATTCCGTAGAATTTGCATCAGAATATACAACATTCATGAAAAATACTCACAGATATTGCAATCCCAAACGATTATTTCGACATATCCTGAAGCACGCGAGAAAGATCTGTATGATGAGACAGCAACGACTACATATATGGGAACTAAGGTTGAGTCCTAAGGGCCATAATATAGTCCGCTCGAAAAAGTCATGATCATTTATTAAGGGTAGCCGACACCATATCGTTTTTATACCCACCAAGATGGGGATAACCACCCACCATACTGGATACTTCCCGTGTCTGAGGTAGCCCCCCCCCCCATTGAAGGTCTTAGACAGACTCTCCGACCCACCACGAAGGCATTCGGATTAACCATAAAAACTGAATGACCGGACCGCCACAACAGCATTTTGGCGGGAACAATGGTTGAGTCCTAATGGCCATCACCGGCCATGGTACAACTCTCCCCGAAGGAAGTACATCCCTTCATTGACGGGAGGAGTCTGCCCCACACCTATTAGTGTACCCACCAGGTTGGCAAGATCCAACTACAATGCCAGAAGCATCTCATCCCCAATTACAAGGTGCCCATGGGGAGTACCCCCAGTGGAAAAGGGAATTCTAAATAAAAAAAATAAAGATTTTGTTTTTGAAGTAATTGCTGCAAAAGAAAGAATAGGAAAGCACCTGAATTTTATCTTATATACTTATGCAAAATCTTGGCTAATAATTCAAAAAATAATGATGGTGTTGTTTCTTAGGGACCTTGCCATGAACAAGCTCGCTGAGGTAATCTGAGATGTAAGCCTAATCAGCGTCTCTTGTTTTCGAAGTAGCGCCAACTAGTTCCAAGAGTACGACTTTTGCTGCTCACTCATCACATTCGCTTGCAAAGCTCCTTTTTACAGGGGGCACATACATACGCCTTTCAGACAGAACACAGAAGAACAACCATGCCCGAACTGGGACACGAACCGAGGACACCCATTTCAGAGAGAAAATTAGCTACCCCTAAGCCAGGACGCCGTCTAATCTAATAATAAAAAATGAAATGAAAACATGAATGAAAATTAAATAACCTTTGGTCCTAAGATAAATAATCTCCAAAAAAAATTAGGTAACCAATTTGGAAATTTACACCATCCAAAAAGTCTTTTGTGGAAATTTCTGAAAAAATTAATTTCTACAAGTCTGCATAATGTAGCGCTTCTTTTGCCAATTCTTCTCGAGATCCTAAATGTAGAAATATACATAATCCAAAATATCTTGACCTTTTATCTTGCTCTCTGTCCACCAAGGCACCGAATTATATCTTCTTAAATTTATAAACTGAATTTAAATCCTTCAAAAATATTAAAACATGATACAGAATTTTCACATAATGAACAAATATCTTACTGTTCTAAGAACTCGTAATTAAATCAGTAGGACAAACCATTACGAACAGAAATTCTTAAAAGATTACATGTAAGATGAAACAAAACGTTTAAGAGAATTTAATCAGAGTTTAATGAAAAAAAAGAAATATGATCGTTTGTATATAAACTTTGATATTTTAAAACATTATAACCCAAAAGTTCCCTGAAAGATAAATTGACACCTGAAATCGTAGGTCTACATAATCCAAAATTGCTTAAATTAGTGCTTTCAAATTTTTAATATTTAAAACCTCATTTTACGTATTTGAATAACCATAGTAAAAATTTTCTACTCACTAAAAATTAATTTACTTGCAAAAATCTTCTAAAATGAGTTGCTAGGGGTCTGTGAAAATTTTAACAATTTCCAGTAGATATTTATAACCATTTTCTTATTAGAACATATTTTAAATTAACATAATGATAATTGATAAATGGTTATCATTTTTTACGATATTCCAAAGTGTATGGTAAGGATATGTTATCTAAATTTCAAATATGATTCACGACTGTTAATTACAAAAGCAGAAAAATATATGTAGTATTTCCTTTCGACTGCAGCCTGTATTATCATAAACAATGAAAAATCAATTAAGTTAAAACTGTACTATTTCAAATATACATTAAAGACATTGCGCTATTATGGTAGTCATTAAATCTTATATTATTACCTACAATCTAAAATAAGTCTTCAGGATTAAATAAGAAATCTTTTTACACTTATTTGAGATCTTTCTTAGTAATGTTATTGCCCTGTCTTTTTCTTGATTTTGAATTCCTTTACTTTCAACGTTTTTCTTTAAAGTAATTTATTATTGATGTATAAAAGATAAATTTTTTTTATCATTCAAAACCCTTTCACTGGCATCTCAAAAATGAAGTTAAAGATCACCCGGTATGGCGATTGGCTCTCGCCTTCTTAATAGGCACAAAAAAGAGTGGGGGCTGGTTACCTACCATCAATGATGGAACATACTTCCCAAGGGAAAGGTTGTACCGTGATCAGTGATGCCCCTTAGAATTCAACCACAGCTTCCGCCAGTGTTTCTGTCGCGGTAGTCTGGTAATTCAGTTTTTTCTGTGTGTCTTAGGGCGTGGAAGGGTAGTTAATTAGTGATGACCCTTCGAAACTGTTGAAGGTCTACTTTAAAATCCCCATTTATTTTGCCATTTAATAAAGGGTTGGAAAAATTCTTCAGTGTGAGATTTTGGTCCAAAGCCCTCAACACCTTTCATTATAAACAATTATGCCATTGGATTTTTGCAAGGAAATTTCATTCCAAAAAAAAAACATATTTCTATTGCAATATATAGCCTCTTTCGTTCTCTTAAATGCAACATTTTTACTCAAGAATATGTTGAATTACAATATATACATTTTATTCATACTGTCTTCTCCCTTAATTCAATTATATAAATATTTTATATTTTAATAATCTATAAAACAATATTTTATAAGCGAATATCCCTTGCTTCCATTTATTCCTTACTTATTTCCGCTCCTCAAAATATTTATTCTATGTATTTTTATGACGCAGAAGTCGATAAAAAAACCTCACAGTTCAGAGAAATAATAAAGAATTTAATTAATTAAAGTGAATAAATTTTATTCTTCTTAATATCTCCCTTATTTCAATCATATAGCTTTTTTAATATTGTAAGACATAGTTCTAGCAACCGAATATTGTTTGCTTCGATTTATTCCTTACAGCTTCTTTTTCCTCGAAATATTGATTCGATGCATTTTTATGTTGCAGAAGTCGATAAAAGAATCACAGTTCTAAGAAATAACGGGGAATTCGGCTTCAAGATTCATGGCAACAGGCCCGTTGTTGTGTCGTCGATAGAAAAAGGTAAAGTGGAATTTCGAAATACATGCATGCATTTCTTGAATGCCGAGAAGACGCTGTATTCTCACCTCTGTCAAAAACATTCCTCCTGGAAACTGAATTTATCATGGTATGGCCCAATGCATCTGACAACATGTAAGGAAATCATCTTATATAATGGATTATCGTTCATCCTTTATCGTGTTTTTTCGATTCGTTCACAAAAACAACTCACTTTTATCTCATTTTTATCGAATCATATTAAATATTTATTCGAATATTCTGTTTTTATGATAATTATCAAAGGAATATAAAGAAGAAGAAATAATTATACCTTATGTATAAGAAATGATTTTTTCTTTACTTAATATAAAATAAACAGTTTACCTGAACTTGACTCTCAATTCTTGAAGTGAACTCTTTATAAAATGCTTTAATAGATTTATTCTTGCTCTGTTTATTGAGTACATGAAACTTCTGAAGTCGACAAGGGATCTTTAAAAAAAATTTGTAATTTTCACCTTAGCAATTTTAAAGTTTACAGACATTAAGAGTAACCCTAGAGGAGATGACGCACAAAATTTTAAAGCATTGTGTTAATTTATTTATGAGTTAGGGAGGTTAGTATAATATAATATTAGCGATAAATAACGTTAATGAAAAATGTTCCAGGAGCTCCAAATTTATTCGAAAGCACTGCAATTTTTATTCTTACTTACCTAAATCTTGAAGTTTGAGTTCGAAATATCAAAATCAACCAATATAATAAGTTAAAACTACTGATTTTTTTAAAGTTTAAGTAGTTGTGAGTTATTATATATATTAATTTTGATATTTCATACTCAAACTTCAAGATTAATCCCAACTTTTGTTTCAAAAGGGTTAGAGTAGGTAAGAATAAAAATTGCAGTGCTTTCGAACAAATTTGGAGCTCCTGGAACATTTTTCATTAACGTTATTTATCGCTAATATTATATTATACTAACCTCCCTAACTCATAAATAAATTAACACAATGCTTTAGAATTTTGTGCGTCATCTCCTCTAGGGTTACTCTTAATGCCTGTAAACTTTCAAATTGCTAAGGTGAAAAGTACAAAAAATAATTGTAAAAGTCCCTTGTCACCTTAATAGATTATAGTTTCCTGATATTACAGCATTATTGAAAGCTTAAGAATCTACACAATATATTTTGGATTGCACATTGTCTTTTGCAATAATTTAATTTCGCTCTCTGATTCTTCATGTAAATTAAGCAGACAATAAACAGAAACAGATTTCCATAGAGTTCAGCATTGGAAGGAAGACTTTAAATTAAATTTTTTACGAAACAATTAAAACGGTTTGGTTTTATTGCAGCAATGAATTATGTTGTTGAAAATAAATTTAGAAATTTATATTTTAAAAAAATCTCAAAATAAGGGGGGATTGCGAATCGAACTCACTTCACTAAAAAGACAACATTTTGCATTTTAAAATGGTGTAAGGATGAGTCTTTTGCAATAACATATAAGTTATCGCTAAGAAATTACCACTAACTCTCTTAATTTTTCATTATTTAAAATTATTAATTAATTATTTTATGAAGTTATTATTCATTTAAATTATCAATTAATATTTTTTTCCAAAAAAATTACTTCTAGATGCATATTACCATCTTCAAAATATTTCTGGCCAAATTTAGCAGCTCTAGATAAAATAATGTGATCTCTATAACTTTAACATACTCATTTTCCTTTATTAGTAGCAAAATTAAGCATAGATATTTGTTGAAAATAGCATTATTATTATACCAAATATGAAATAATAGCATTCTATTTTTGTTTAGGAACACCGGCGGAGACAAGTGGTTTGGAAGTAGGAGATATCATCATTTCCATCAATGGCCTTAATGTTCTCGAAGCTCCTCACGGGGATGTAGTTCGATTAGCCCATACCGGTGAGAACTTCACATTTCAACCTAAAACACATCAAACGCTTAAATTGCTTTAAAATGGAAATTAGCAAATCCATTATTTATAATTTAATATTGATAGATGAACTTGAAAAAAGAAAAGAATAATTAATGTTCTATTTTTTAGCGACATATACGACATGACTTGAAAGAATAGCCGATTTATAAGCAAGAAATTATTTATTCAAAAGTTTTTATCACATAGTTTTAAGAGGTTGTAGATTAGAAATAGTGAATAAAGAATAACTATTTAAGTTTCAATATATATTTCATTATTTAGAATGACTTCATAGCTTCTACTTTCAGTATTTTTATCCATTATCAATAAAATTCTTTTAAAAAAGAGTCAAAACAATTGTATAATATTATTTCACATTTTAAATATCATTGAAAGATTTTAAAAAATTATAACGGCCATAATAATATACTAATCAGTAGGAGAAAAGCCAAACACAAAAATAAGCTGCTTGCAGTCAAACAAAGTTTTGGAGCTCGGCCGATTTTGATGAAATAACAGCTAAAAAGGCATAGTTCTTTGCCAATCTTTTAAAAACGCATCTGCTTTGAAAGATGCATACGTAATAATAATGCGACACTGGCAAAAGCAGGTAAAAAATAAATGCTATTAAAAGATGTTGATGAATGTTGCCATTTATGCGTTATTCATTACCAACACGATTTCGAGCTTCAATTATTCAAAAAACCCTAACGAAAACAACATTGTGTTCTCACATGATAATAATCAAATAGAAATTCATAAATATCTAAGATAAATAAATCTTCCCAATTGAATTTCTTTTTAAATATTATTTATCGAGTATTAATGAGATTTTTTAATGATTTATTTCAAATAGTATAAAAAATAAATAAACTTTACAAAATGGCTTCAGTAGAGTTTTTACTATTCTGCTATTTTTTTATTTTTAATGATTGAAGACTAGAAAGTTATGAACTCAAATTTTGATGCGGTCTTTTCTTTTTGCGATTAGGCACAGACATCCTGAAAATGGAGGTGTGCCGGACGATTCACGTCTTAGCTCCAGTGTTGAACGATCTCCCGCCGCCCCCTGTGTATTCTGGTTACCTGCAAAGACTGAGTGCCCGCAGTCGGCGATGGTGTCGACGGTGGTTCGCCGTCAAACTAGATGGCGTCCTCTACTGGTACAGAACCAGCAAGGTACCAAGAGATGTTCTGAAGTGTTGTTGTTGTTGTAATATTTCAAACAAAATCGTTTAAATATTTTTGTAATTGTATTTCGTTCTTCAACAACGTGATTGTTATGTAATGTTAAATCTATAAACTTTTAAACGGTTTCTTTGAGGGAAAAAAACGTATTTGGAAATGTTGGCGCTCTGCATGTTGCACATTAGGATAAATCTTTTGATAACCGGTCATTTCAATTTCACATTTCAGCAGGTTTTAATCAAGCTAAAATAAATCATTAGCATACAGATCAATTTTTTGCAACTTTATTGAAAGATATATGTTTTTATTTGCTTATGTTTAAGTGCATATATAATATGCAAAATACCTCTAAAAAAGTAAAATTCTTGAATAATCAAATCTCAATAATAAATAAAGTTTTTCTAACTTACAAATAAAAGCCTTCAATTATTATGATAGATTAGAAAGGAATAGAGCTTTAAATAAATGCTGGACTAATCAAGTGGATAGACGGGAGCAAGCGAAAAATTGCCAAATAATGTAGAATTCCGCCAAATGAAATGTGGCCAAAATCAGCCAAATAATGAAGAATTCCGTTGACTTTTTGTCGTTCACTTCACTTGGCGACTCGGTTCGCGTTTGGTTCACAAATGGCCACATTTGCGCCCGGCTAACGGAAAAGTACCACCAAGTGTAAATAAAACAGTCAATTAAATGAATGATTAATTTTTCTATTATTAACTTTAATTTATTTAACATTGATTTTAATAACGTAAGTAAGTATTCATTGTAGCCCTAGCAATTATTTGCTATAAAATTTATATTTTTTGGAGATTTATTTAGCTACTAGTCGTATAGCATTTTGATTGGCTTGTCTATGGCAGGCTGTCAGGCTTTCGGCTCTATGCTAAGCTAGGCATATGCCAATAATACCTATGTAAAAATTTGCTAGGTATTTGAGCCTATACTTTGTTATCAAAGATTATTTCCTTACCAGAATGATTGACTCACTGTTCTAAAACACTGGAGCAGGAAGAAATCTAGTAAAAGCTAAATGCATACTGCAAAATAGACAAATGCAGATAAACATTTAAATAAATTATGAAACTTCTTGTAAATCAGTGAAAAGAAGTGGCAAGGGTAAAAAAAATCATTTGAATGGAAACCAAACAGGCTCTTTCAGATATGAAAAAGAAAAAAATTATAATCCAGAACACATAAAACGAAGCCTTAAAAGGAAGAATGTTTAATAAGCATCAATATTCAAATGAGTTTCATTCAAATTGGTAGTATATAAAAAGGCATTATCAATATCTTAACATCACACTAGACCTTAACAGTGAGCTCATGTGGCTTCTATCCGGTTTGGTATAGATGTAGTTATACATAATTCTGAACCCAAAAAAAATTTAACACACATTCTAATAAACACAGTGTCAAAAAAAGTCTTACTTGGCTTGATCAAGGATTACGAAATATTAACTTTTGATATGCATTTGTATTGAATCTATCATGACATCCTTGGCTATCCCGGCATGCAAAAACTTTTTCTGGTTTTTATCAAAATATAAAACTATTAAAAAATCTAATGTTATTATTGAAACATGAACCATAATTATTAGTTAACTATTCGAGAATAAGAAATACTATAATTATAAACTAACGATTCCCTTAATTATGATTTAAAACGTTTTGTGATTAGTATAAATTCTAAGGAAATAATGAACTTCGAACAAATATAACAGTACATATTATTTTTCAGAACCAGTTCATATTACATTCATCACCAGGAATATTACATTAATGATTTAAATTAATAATTAATACTTCATTAGATATCATAAATAAATGATTTATTACGTTTTAATTAATTTAGTAATTCAATTTAAGCATAAATTGCTGCCCATCCTATTAGTATTTGTCACTTTTGTTCTACTCTATTGACTAAAACATATTGTTCAAGATAGATGCACAGTAATTGCTGCTGAAATAGATTATGTGCTTTAGGATTATGATCAGATACATTTACTGGGGATAATGATGCTGTCAAACTGTCTTAAATACTTGACATCAATAACCTCTCTCTTCCAGCACGACCATGAGCCCCTAGGTGCCCTGGCGCTTCAAAACCAGACAATAAGCCGCGTCCCGGAAGCCGGGGCGCCCCACGCCTTCAAAGTGTCCAAGTTCGGAGAAAGCCCCTATTTCTTTTCTGCCGATGACGAGGACACCGCCACAAGGTGAGACTCACGCACGTTTGATCACTAAAGGCACTCATGCTACTAGTATTTTGAATGATAATTTAGTGAGTAAAATTTCTAGTTTTGGAAAAGAATGAAAATTTTCAGTGAGTGAGTTTTTCAGTTTTGAAAAAAGAATGAAAATTTTCTGTGACGAAGCTATT
>JAOUZG010031473.1:1833443-1915840 GCA_026289955.1 Argiope argentata | reverse complement strand
ATTAAAAATGTGTTTAAAGTGTAAAACCGCATTTAATTTGAATTTAGGTTACATTAGCACTTAAATTTTTAATAGATATATGATGTGATGGATATTGGTCTCCATTAATAGGGTTCAAGCTTATAATAATCTTTTATTTTATATCACTCGCAATGTTTAAAAATAGTTTTTAAGGAATCATGATATTAACCATAAGATATTTAATCGAAACTATTCGTAACCAATATTTCTTGTTATCTAACTATCATCAAAGACAACTATTAGTAAATAATGATTATTTTCTGTTTTCAATCAGTTTTAAGTAAATAACCAATAAATGCTAATTATTTCTCTAAATATTGGTTTCAACTTTTTGTAAATCGGGTTATTGCATAAATAAAAATATAGAGAAATAATGAAATGAATTCAAAATTTAATATCAGGATAAATATAAATTGATCATTTTTAAATCTATTTCAACTTGAGATTGATTGTAAGTGCATTGACCTGAAAAATGTGGTGACTTTTTTCAGGTGACAGGTTCATTATCTGTTTTCTAAATTAAAAAAATAATGATTTGTTTGAATATTTGTAAGAAGAAAGCCATTATTTATTTTTGAAAAAAATAATTTATGAAATAAGTTAATTATTATTAGAAATTACAATTTCTAGACAAGTTAAAGTCAATTAAATAGTTTAAATTAGTTCCTTTCCTGATCGTTTTCTAACAAGGGTTAGGAAGAGAATCCACAAAAAAATATTTTCCCTTGACCACAAAATTAGTAAATAACTAAATAAAAAGTCTTTATTTTATCATAACTAAGGTTAAATTTAATTTAAAATATTTATTTGAAAAAGTTTAAAAGATTTTCTTTTAATAAGCATGGGGAATTTTTTTTTTTTGTATGTTTTTGCTTAAAAATGCTAAAGGAATTCTGAGAAGAATCTTTCGCTTCCCTGGTATTTTACATTGAGGTTTCAACATCTCTCCACATAAGAAGTATTGATTTAAAAGATTTTTGTATATATTGAACACACGTCATTTTGCGGGGGGGGGGGGGGTATCAGAGATTCTAAATTAACTAATTTCCTTAAAATGCTTTGGAGTTTTTTCTGGTGATAATGCAGTTAATCTCACTCTCTTCATTTAGTTTGACTAAATTAAAAAAGTGTCAACTTAAAAAATTATTCAATTTCTTATATAAAAATTAAAGTAATTATCTATTGCATGATACTATTAAAAAATATCTTAAATTAAACATTTTTTCCCTTTGTGACATTATCTGTAAAAATATCAGGGCCACAAAAAATTAATTAAGAAAGTTTTGGTTCAAAAGATTATCTAAAAATAAATTTCTACAAGAGATTGAAAATAAGTAGCAAAAAAGGGTTTAATTTATAAATTTTTTTCTATGATTAGTAGGTTTTTATATTCTTAAATCTCTGAAATAAAAATCAGCATTATGAATGCATTGGTACTCACCTTTTGTAGATTTTAATCATTTCCTTTTTTTTTTCTAAATATATGAAAGAGATTTTCTGAAGAAAAGATAGAAGTATATCATTAAAAAAAATTAAACATTCTTTCTTTCTACTAGTTTGGTTTGAGATTAAAAATTTAAAAAAAAAAACTTAGATATCCATCATATAGGTTATTGTAGCAAAAAAAATTAGATGCCCTATCAGAATATTTTTAATTTCTTATTACTGCTGAATAAATTCTTTAACTCTTATTATTTTAATTAACGTCTACACAAAGGATACATTCTCTCTTACATTTTATGTCTGAAATATTATAAGATTGAAAAACTGATGTTTTTTTTTTGTTTGTTTTTTTTAATCTTGTGAGAACATGATGTTGTTTTGGTCAGGAGTTTTTGGAGCCTCTAAATGCATGAGCAGAAAATTGGCGATTGCAGATTTATCACTTTTGAGGCCTCGATTTTTTCGTTTTAGGGTTATTAGAAAATAATAAAGAATGTTTTCATATTTGGCGACTTATCGCCAAATAAAAATACGATTTTCCGGCGTGTATTCGATTTTCCTGTTGGGCCAATAAAGGGCAGTGTCGTAAGTATCGCCCGAAGAAGCACAGAGAAAAAAATTATGGAAATGAACTTGAGGCGGCAAAAAGATATATCGAAAATTATATTAATTTTCAAATTTTCCAACTGGAAAAAAATTTGGGGAGTTCAAACGATTGTGGGATAGAAAACAAAAAGTTTTCTAAATATAGACGTATGCGTAATCTGAAAGTCACGTGATTGTTTAAAACCAGTTTAAGCAGGTTTTTCACACAAAAAATGATGGACTCTAAATAAAATATTTTTTGAACTCGATTGATTTTGAGATGGTCAAAAGCTAGCACTTTCCTAAATGTTGGTGATTACGAAATGGGAGTCATGTGATTAATTTAATACGAAATATAAACCACATTTTTTGTTAGTTTCATACTATATGACTTCAAAAAATAATTTTCTCACATAATAACTTGCAATTCGATTGCAGATTTCAATTTTTTTTTTCCACTAACCTTTTCTTGGATGTCTCAGATCCTGAACAATTTAATGCTCAAACATATGATGCATCATATCACAGGTTGTTAATTAACAAATTATAGAAAATAAATGCGATGATCTTCTGTGTTCTTACAGTTTTACTTCATATCATGTTTTAACATTCATACAGTTTTGAAAAAAACGGCTTGTTGTTATGATGAAAAACAAATGCTCAAATCTACTTGGTAACCTAAATTCTACTTATAAGTTTTAAATAAAAAAAACCACCAAGATTTGTACACTCAGTCTTCTGATCCGGTTTGATCCTAATTCTCCTGTAGAGGTTTAAAAAACAACTATCAAAACTCCAGGAAATGATAAAACGCAGTAAATATCCGTCAGGGAAATGATTTCGTCTTTCCAAGGAGCTTTATAGTGATCGTATTAGTTTGTTATTCCTAAATTGTCCTTTTCCAGATTATCCTTCAACAGGGTTTATTTAAAGCTACATGTTAAATACAGTGGTATAACGACCGGAGCCAAGAGTTAATACAATAGGCACCAGACATCAGTTTTAGGGGTCAGAATAGATACAAAGTAACAGTGGATTTTATGCCACTTTTTAAACAAATATATATTAAGAAGATAAGGAAGAAAAAATCACTATAACGCTATCACCATTTGCATTAATTACGATTGCATTAAAAAACTTACAAACCTTATCATGGATCAAACTTATCATTTGCTGTGGCTACGCCACTGATTAATCAAATTCGAAAATTTTCGTTATGCCTTTTTGGATGGGTGAAAAATCGTATTGTTGGCGGATACATTTTACGATCCTAAAGCTGGAAAAAATAAGAATTTAAGGTATTTCTTCTATATAGCTACTTGGAAATTCAGTTAATAATTACTATTTAGGAGAGTTCTATTACACATTACAATAGTTAGTTCTTAAAAACTGACGTATTCAAGGCTGGTCAGATCGAATTTATTACCAGGTGAGAACAGGATGTTGTTTTGATTAGGAGGTTTTAACGTCTCCGAAATATGCAGGCAAAAAATAAAAATTATAAAGATTGCGGGCAAAAAATAAAGATTTTTACTTATTTTTAACAGTATTGCATTATTATGAAGAATCCTTCTTTGAAAGCAGATGCGTTTTTAAAAGGTTGGCTTAGAGCTATGGCATAATAGCTGTTATTTCATCTAGAAATTGGTCGAGCTCCACAACTTTGTTTGCCAGTTAGAAAAATCGAAAATGAAAGTTAAACAAAAATTATCATATATATATATATATATATATAATAGATGGATACAGACCAATGGTGAAATTTCATTAAATTGGTTAATGGCTTAAATTAAATAAGACAAATAATGAATTTAAAAAAATAATATTCTTAGATGATAACTTGAAATTTAAGATCTTAGATTTCATTATTGTTTCTTAGGATTGAGAAATTAACTTTATAATCAATTGCCAATAAACTTTAATTAAAAACTTTCGTGAACATTAGAATTTGTAAAAAAAATCTGAAGTTCGTATAACATAATAAATACTTATAAATACTTATGAAATGTATCTTATATTATTGTTTTTAATGTAAGTCATTATAATACGCCAAATGTAATTTCAAATCCCCTGAAACTTAATTATTAATTAAAAAAGATTATCTGTTGAATCAAAAAGTTTTAAAATTTCATAGTTTCTCATTATATTACAAACTATTTAAAAAAACAAAAAGGGATAATTTGTTGCACAGATATTTAATATCTCTTTGAAAATTTTACAAAATTTAATCAAGCATTGTACCTTGCAACATAGATATATTTTTACAAAGGGAAACAGAAAAATATGGTGCGACAGGAGAGAGCATCATCCCCTTTTTCCCAAAGATATTTAGTGCCAAATATGGCAACCCAATATTGTTGTTGGCGGATATCTTCCTCCAGGAGATAAGACTCAAGAGCGCAGGTAGTTGGCGATTTTGAAAAGTGCTCCAAAGGGGTGATGTTCTTTATGGATCAACTAAAAATATAAATTTAGATCTACAACTACTTTCAAGATTTGATCCAACTTTTAAATAACTAGAAATCTCTAAATGATTTCAAGACACGTTTTTCTGTAAGGTTAAGACAAAAGAAATATTTAAATATCACTATTTTCCCATAATTTGATTATTTTAATATCACTTTACCAAACAAATCTTAAATGCCCACATGTTTTAGCTTTCACAATACAACGTATGAATGTATAATTTTTACTTTTTTTAATGATTTTATTAAATACTGTGAGAAATGGGTTGAAATAAAATTGTGGCACCACCATCCAACTAGATTTTTTTTCTATTGCGATTGCCGTTTTAACTAGCGTAAATATCTTCAAATGTGGTAAATATGGAAACCTTTAAGCTCTAACCCTAAAATATACGATTGCGCCGCTAATACCGTGTACTTAAATTGCAGTGTTATAAAATTGTCTTAATATATCATTACAATTGTGATAAAAATGTGAAAAATACTATTTGTTTTGTATCCTTAACCCATGACCTAAACCAATGGTTGCCATATTTGTTGTCAAGACTGAACATCATTGACTCAACTTCCACTCAACATCCATTGACGCTATCAATAAAACTGTTTTCTGTGTGTTGTGACTAATGGCACTTGCCTTGGAAAAGTCCCCGCTGATACAATCAGCAGATGATTTAAGTCTAAGAAAAGCGTCTCTTGTTTTTTACAAGTAGCGCCATCTAGGGCCAAGAGTACAACTTAGCTACTCACACGTCACAACCCTTTTTAGGGGGCGGACTTCTTTCATGCATCTCAGGTCGTAATTTAGACCTGGAACAGAGAACGATCACCTCTGACTTAGTACCCCCAGGGGTAATGGAGGACTTTGTGGCCACGAACAGATTTAACGAGCACCAGTCGCCACACACTCGGGGAATCTTTTGGTCGGTGAGCTTCGAACCCGTAACCTAAGGAGTACGAATCCAACACTCTACCAACCAGGCCATCTAGACTCGACTGTTTTCTTTATCATGAAATCAAATGTGCAGAAATGCAATTTTACAAATCCGTATTATCTATCTATTCAGTAGTTTACATTTTTATAGAGAATTTTTTTAAAAACATGTTGAAGTTTATTTACATAGGTTTACCTGACATATGTAGTAACTTATTTCATTGCATTTACTTTTCCTCATCCATAACGGTGTCTATTCACAGGTGGACCCATATGTGGACGAGAGCCTACGCAACGCCCAACTTCCTTCAATATCGATACCGAACGTTGACTGCGAGGGTCCCCTCAGCAAGTACAGCAATCGCTGGAAGACCTGGCGCAGGCGCTACTTCCTCTTGAAGGATGCCTCCCTTTACTTCTACACCGACCGCAACGCCAAAGTTGCCTTAGGTGGGTGGTCGTTCGTTTGGATGTATCCGTCACTCTTTTCCCTTACATTATACATTCTCTTTCTCGCACACAATGGTGGCTCATCTTTTAGACTGGTGTTTTTTCAGCTCTCGTGACAAGGCATCGAATGTTCTGGAAGGATATCCAATCTTCGCTCCCTAATCGATATTCCACCAAAATTCTAATAGTTCCATTTTTTCGACAAATTTGTAGCCAAGAAATAATACTCTCAGGATAATCTCAAAATTTCATATATGTAACAGTTTATTATTATTATAATTATTAATACGATTTCAATAATAAATAAACAATAAAATAATATTTTCATTGTTAAATCAATCGACTGTAGAAATCAATAAGTACTAAATTTTAATACTTATTGATTTCTGAAGGGCTCATAATACTATTTCCCATTTATTATTTGGTCAAGGTGGATTTGTCGTATGGTCTTAGCTTTGGATCAGAGGATTCCAGATTTGAAACTCAGAAATATCAAAGTATCACTTTGTAAGTCAACACGTAGATTCCATTGGCACTAAATGTTCCCTGTATTTGGTATTGAAGGTTTGAAGGATTTAATTTTCCTATTAAATTAATGAAAACTTGGTATGTGAGAAAAACAGATCCCAGAAAAACATATATTTCATTGTAATATAATGTATATTTCATAGTAGCAAAGTAGTATATTTCATAGTAGTATATTGTATATTTCAATAAACAATATACTACTAAAAGCATATATTTCATAGTAATATATTGTATATTTCATAGTAGCAAAGTAGTATATTTCATAGTAGTAGTTTCATAGTAGCATATTATACAGGGTGTTTCAGTGAACCGTTTCAGAACTTCTAAGAGGGGTAGGGTACATCCTGACAACTCGAAATCATATAGCAATGTGGGGTCGGAAATGCTTTCCTGAAGGGGTGTTGTACACAGAAGCACCACAAAGAAAAGAGACCGTAAATGAGAAATCGTTTTAATAATAATGAAAAGAAGCAAAAAGTACATGGATTAAAGTAAGTGTTTGAAGTTTCTTCCACGGGCTACAATGTACGCCTCACACCTCCGATACATGGACATCCGAACATTCTGGAATACTCCAGGCATATCTCGAATATCTCCGGCAGCTACTGCGGATTTATAGCACATTTTCCGAGGTACCACTGTGCGAAAGCAATACGAGGTACATAATCCTCCGCACATGAAACGGATGATTGTCTTCTGCTTGGAGAATCCTCCAGACGCTGCTATGGGAACCCCCGACTGCGTTTGCTACACTTCGTGTACTCGTTCTAGAATTCCACTGTACATGCTGCAGCACATTCTGCTCGGCGTGTGCAGTCGGTGTTGTTCTTACCCTGTCCCTATGAGCTCTTTTAAATGAACATGTCTCGGCTAATCTCTGGTGCAGTCTTGCAAAGAAATTATGATTGGGAATACGCCTCGTCGGATATCGTTCCGCGTACAAACGCTGTGCAGCTGGCTCAGAAACAATTTGCAGCCCCATTTGCCAAATGCATATCGGCTAACTCTGCGATAGTGTAATCATTCATCCTACTAACTTGGCGTTCTTGTGCGAAATGAAGATTCCCTGCACGAAAGCTCGGACTTTTCGAGCAACGCCATCTACCATGTCAGGAAAGCATTTCTGACAGCCCATGGGTATATGATTTTGGTTCGTCAGGATGTACCCTACCCCTCTTAGAAGTTCTGAAACGGTTCACTGAAACACCCTGTATATTTCCTATTAGCAAAACGTTTCTGGGTCTCTTAAGTTTTGAGTCTTGAGTTATACAGATTTATTTTTATACGGTTTTTTTTTTCCTTTACGGCTTCATTTTTAAAGCTTTTTTTCATTTTTTTCGATATTTTTGAGACAACTAGTTGCTGGTGAACAACTAGTAAAATGCTAGCATTTTTGACTTTTATTGAAAACTTAAAAGTCTATCCCTAACTAAAGGAAATAAAATATAACACTCTGCAATATTTCTTGTCTCTTTTTTTTTCCTGTTTTTGTGATTTCCTTTTTATAACAAACACTTTGATTCTTGTTCTTTTTCCCCCAGGTCTGTTTCAGTTGCATGGTTACAAGGTCCAAAGTAGCAGTTGCCACGGGCAGAAGAATGCTTTTGAAGCCGTGCCGCCAGAGCCCAGATACAAATATCTCTACTTCCTAGCGGACACGGAGAACGAGAAGAAAAGGTGAAGACCCACTCTCCCAAAATAAATGAGTTTTTTCTTTGTTATTACGCACTTAAGGCGACCAGGGACCTTTAAAATGAGTCTTTGCAATTTTCAACTTAGCAATTTGAAATTTTACAGGCATTAAGAACACTATAGGAGATGACACACACATTTTTAAAGCATCATATTAATTTATTTATGAGATAGGAGGGTTAATATAATATAATATTCGCGATAAATAACGTTAATGAAAAATATTCCATGAACCCCAAATTTGTTCGAAAGCTCTCCAGTTTTTATTATTACTTTCTCTGATCCTTTGGAAAGTTGTTGAAGAAGTTGGGATTCATCTTGATGTTTGAGTACGAAATGTCATAATTAACTCATGTAATAACTCAAAACTACTTAAACTTTTTTTAAAAAAATCAATAGTTTTGAGTTATTTTATTGGTTAATTTTGGTAATTCATACTCAAACCAAGGTTTTATCCTATATTTTGTTTCAGAAGGATTAGAGAAAGTAATAATAAAATTTGGAGTGCTTTTGAACAAATTTGGCGCGCCTGGAACATTTTCCATTAACGTTATTTATCACTAATATTAAATATATTAACCCGCATAACTCATAAATAAACTAATATGATGCTTTAAAAATTTTGTTTGTCATCTTCTGTAGTGTTACTCTTAATGCCTGTAAAATTTTAGATCGCTTAGGTGAAAATTGCACAAAATCATTTGAAAGGTCCCTGGTCGCCTTAATTGGATTTGCCTTCAGTACTTTTTTTTCATTGGAAGAATAATTCTAAGAATTTAATCGAGGATTTTCTACTTTTATTCTACCAGTGCACAAAAGGAGAAATAATACTAAATTTCCTTTATTTTATTTATTTTAATAATTTTTTTATTAGTTTGAGTGCTTAGTCAATACGGAAATTTGTTTTTTTTTCCACAACTTGCATATTAGAAGATTAAAAATTTGCAGACTTTGAGTACTTTAAATAAAAATGCACTATTATTTTTAACGCTTGATTATCAGTTAATAATTAATAAAATTATTAATTGTGATTCTTTATCAGTTATATGACCAGGTAATGAATTTAGAAAACAGTATACATTAAAATTATAAAGATGAAAGAATTAAATTAAGCATTACAGAATATATATTTAAATACTAAAACTCATACATAGTAATAGTTGTTAGTGATTATTATATCTCTTATAAACTGACTCTATAAAAATTAATTCTATTCGAGTTAATTTGTTTTTTTACGTGCTTTAATTTAATTTCGGTCGTATTTGTAATGACAGATTTTTATAACCGATTTTTCTCTCATTCCTGATATAATAGATTTCTACGATTATACAGTTTTATTTTCCCACTACAACACAATAGTTTAATATTTTCAGAATTAATCCATAAATCGGCTATTTTAATTAAATTTTTATTCCATATCAATGCTCATTTATAGATAAATCAGAGATAAATTAATAGAGAAATTCTTTAACATTTATAATATCGAGTTGCAAAGTGGTATTTAAAGACAGGAAAGGGAAAAAAACAATAACAATTCAGAAGTTTTATTGCGAGGTAGAGGAAATATTTTTTTATGAAAAAATACAAAAATCAAAGCAAAAGTATAAAAAAGTGAACATAACATGCGAAAATTAAGCCATAATAAATATCATACAGGAAAAGAATCGTAAATACTCATTAGAATTTCAAAATATATTATAAATATAATTAAATACAAAGCTTTAGTTTACTTAGAATATTTCTGACTAGCACTTCAAACTTTTGGAAACTTGTTTTGATCTCATATTTACTTTCTCATACAGAGAAATTATAGCAATCGTCAAAAAATTCGAACTCGAAACTTTATCAAGCCTCCATGTTTTAGACCTCCCTCAGTTCAAAGAATAAAATTTGGGGAAACGTCTATATGTCAGTGACAAAAGATAACTCTAAACTGCTTTGATCTAGGTGGATGATATTTGGTTTAAGGACTTTGTAACAAATTTGTAGATTATTATAAAAATTTGGCATAAAACGCGTTTTGAGAAAGTCTATCTATCGGGTTTTTCAAATGAAAGTTATCACAATAATTAAAAGAGCTAGACGGAAAAAATTCATTTAATGACATTTATTTAGCACCTACAATGTAGATAAGTATCAAATTTTGAGCCATATCCAATAAAGAATTGACTGTGTGTTCATCTATACTTTCAAAATCCTGTGAGCATGATAACTTAAAAATGCAATGTTTTAAATATATTTAATTTGGTATGAGATTTTTTTGCAAGTGTAGTTTTGTGTCAAACTTTTGTTTCAATCATTTGAGGAAAAAGCATTTAAAATACAAATTCCACTTTCTGATACTAGTAAACCGCATACCGATCATTAATCGCCTTAAAACTCGCCAAAGGTGACGCGATAGATTTTTTAAAAACTCAAAATTTACGCCAAAGATAAAAATTACCAGTGTCTGAGCAATGCGTTGTCTGAGATAACTCTTTTATAAGAGAGTATGCGAGAAAGTTTTGAGGAAATCACTCCCAATAGAAGACGGAAAAAAAAATTTTTTTTTCAATTGTAATATTTGTCAACATAAAATTTAATTATATTCCCAATTTTAAAATTATAATCATTTTTTTGTTATTTTTCAGGTGGTTATCTGCGTTAGATTATTCAATAGACCGATGGATCAAAATTGGATAACGACAAAGACTTTAGCTTCTAAAGAATAATCTCCAGTAACTTGATATTCAATAATAAAAAAATCTGTGGTCCAATTAAAATGCTCAGAACTTGAGGAAAACGGCGGACACTGTGCAGATGTTCGCTGTAAATTCAACATTACATTGATGAGCGGCATTTTAAATAAGTGTTAAAGGAACTCAGAGTGATAAAAAAAATTGTTGGAATCTTTATGTATATTGCATAATGTAGAGTAATTTATAAGTTGGATGGAGCTATGTTTGAAGTATGATATGTTATTAATGTATATGTATACAGATATCTATATATATATACATGTGTGTGTGCATTTTTCTCAGCTGTAATTGGAACTGTATGTTATTCTTGATGGCTTAGGATTTATTTAAAATAACGCCCTTATATGAATGTTACTGAGGATTTCAAGCATAGCAGTACTTTATGGAATAATGTGCAGTATCAAAAAAAAATGATAACTGTGCTGACCAATCATACTAGCGCTTGAAATACCGTATTAAAAAAATCGTTTGGCTGTTTTTCTTTTCTACGAACGCGAAAGTGGAAAGAAAAATGAAAGAATAAAAAAAATCATTCTTTTAGGCCGGAATTAATTCTGATATGAATCAGAACAACTTGGTTTAAAATATTTGACAGATTTTTTTTTTTTTTTATAAACACCTACAGTGTTCTTCGGAAATTGCAACACTATACAAATGAGAATGGATTCACCAATGGTATGGAAGGATTTCATTCTCAAAATAAGCCCAAAGCGAATAAAACTTGTCATCAATGTAACTGCGCATGCGTCAACGTTGTCCAATGAGTGCTGTATAATGCCTCTAAAGGCGATAATTTAATTCTCAAATTCTAAATGAAGGTGAAAATTCGTGAATATTTTTACCTCTTTTTTAATTCTTTCTTTCTTTTGATTCATCAACTTGACCGCAAATGAAAGGTGGCCAGATTGTAATTTCAATGAAATAATTGTATTTTTTTCCACAGTAAACGGGTTCCTTTGTGTAATCAAAATAACATACACACTGCCCTTTAAAAAAAATGGACATTCATACGATCTTATGAGGAAAAAGAAATAGCTCTCGTATGAAAATACATCATGAAATCGAGTGTGTATACATCTATTTGTAAACAAATGTATTTTCATGCATTTTATTCGAGATATGTTACAATTATTGGACAAAATTTGAAAGATTATGGCAGTTTCAAACTAAGAATTTCATACGTAAGAGAAAGTATTAAAGAATGTGTAACATATTTATCTACAGTATTACAAATTTCAGAGCTTCTAAAAAATAAATTATCAAGAAATAATATCCAATGAGCAGTTTGTGTAGATTAGACTATATTTAAATTTGGGGTTTTAGATATAGTTTATAATATCCCAAAAAAGTACAATATTTACAGAAAATATCATTAGAGGAACCAGAGTATCATGCGAAAATTAGATTTGTTCAATAAAGGCCTTTTAAATAAACAACAACCCCAGATTCGAACTTTCTTTTCTTTTCTTTTTTTTTATAACATATGTTTAGAAGAACTTTAGAAATTTAAATTTATATAAATTATTTTAAATCAAATGATGTCATCAGTATTTTTAATGGGATGGACAGTGGCTATAACTAATGTGAAAATTTCGTTCCCAATAAACAAAAGATTACTGAATATGCAAATCAGTATTAAATAAAATTATCAATTTTTGAAACTCATCCCTATTATGCACATGAAAATTAAAAGATAAAAACTGAAAAGAATTTTCATTATAAAACAATGAGTAAATTCTAAAGCTGAATTTGTATTTATTGATACAATCTTCAGTTTTAGAAACAAAAAAAAATGTTTCATAAAAGCAAAATCTTGAAAAGTTTTCCGTTATAATACAGTGATGAAGAAATATATCTCCATTCGTCATTTACTGTATTTTGTAGTTACTTAAATTCTACTCTACACGTTTCCCCCCTTTTTTTTTTACTTTAATATTGAAGTTGTATTTTTAACGGAACGTAATACAAATTTTAAAAAATAATTTTGAAATTAAAATTATAAAATTAAATATATATAAATTATAAAACTAAAATAAAATTTAAAATTTTGATTTTTATTAATTGTAAGGCTTAAACTCTTTAATAAGTTCCTAATCATGTTATTTTTCTAACAAAAAATTTATAAATTATTAAATTATACAATTTTTTGTTCAAAAGGCTGAGGTATAACTTATGAAACAACCACTTATGTCCATTATAGAGATAACTTTTTTTAATTTCTTTTATCAAAACTTTTATTCTTAGCCATATTTATTTTTTACTAGAGCTGATTTTTTTTCCAATTTAATTATTTCATTTGTTTCAAAAATTAGAAAAAATGAATTAAATTTGTAACACTTAAAAACATATTTTTTTAATCTTTTCTTTGTTTCTCAAAACCGTCTTGTAATTATTCTGATCATTAAGTATAAATAAGATAAATATCTTAAAGATTTTCATTTCTTACAAAAACTGGAATTAAAAAAAACAAGTAGAATTCAGTAAGTAAATATAGTCACTTAAACATAAAAATAAAGTGCTGTTGCTGTTTTTTTTTTTTTTTTTTTGTATATTTGTTTGTTTGTTTGTCTTTTCCAATGCTTATTCGAATAATTAGGAATACACTAAATAATATCAATTCCTATAATCTTTATTGCGGGAAACAATTTATATTATGTCTCATTTTTATTCTTCTTTTTTCAGTGTAATTATTACAAAAAACAGTAACCATTATTACTTATTTCATCAATTGCTGTTTAAAAAAATCTGCAAAAATAAACCGGACTCTAAATTTGTAATTGTCTAAATAAATTGTAAGTTAATAAAACTTAGCGACATCATTATCTAAATAAATGTGACCTGTTATAATTATTTATTGTTTGAAAATTGAAATTTTATTGTTAAAATCGTATCTCCAGAAAATTCTTCTCTTTTAGACAAAATTTAAGTGAGAGGAATTTTTGTATTTTGATAAAAATATTTGCTGTGTGGCCAAGTTTGGCCAAATAATGGCCAAGTTTTGTTTGTTTGTTTTTTCAATCTATTTAAGTAATGAAAAAAAAAATTACTGTAAGATATATTTTTCAGATTGATTATATCTAATTGTTTGATTAAAATATTTTAATTTATTCTTATAAATTTATTTCATAAATTATGAATCTGAATGGCTCTTGAAAAATAATGCAACTTTAACTTTGTTGTGATTGATTGTAATTAATTGATTGGTTATGAGATTGATTAAGGGATTCTTAACTTATTCTCGCAAAAGAGTCTCATATATAACAAATTATAATGAGACCTAAAAAGTTGCAGAATTTTTTAATTCTTTTTTTTATAATTAATAAACATTTGATTATAGTTAACTTATCGAATGTGCAATTGATGAACAAATTCTTCATTTATTTTCTTAGAAAAATTTCATTTGCTATAATATGAAACGAAGGTTTAAAAAAAGGGAAAGCATTTTTTATATTTGACTTGATACATAATTAGTAATTGATTATAACTAATCTAATGATTCAATATTTGATTAAGGGATTCTTAATTTCTTAATCAGTATTTTAAAATAATTTTACTAGTTATAAACCATGATAATACTTTTAAAAAATGGAAGCATTTTTATTTATTTCTTGATACTTAATAATACTGAAGTAATTTACTAATTTCACTTTAAAATTGCGCATAATAATTCATAAAGTGTTAAAGTAAGCATTGGTTCGCAAAGCATTATTTTTAAAACTTACAATAAATGGAAAAAAAATTAAAAAAATAACAACTACAAATCTTTAATTATATAATTATTTATTTATTTATTTGCATTTATTTAACAAATAAAAATACATTTATTCTTTTCACTGAAAAGTAATGTTTATTAGTAAAAGAAACTAACGAATTCCCATATAAAAATTTAAAATATTTTTATGCAGAAAAAGTAAATAAAAGCACAAATTTCAGAAGAAGATATCAGCATGTATAGTTGTGCATTTTTTATAGTTTATTTTTAAACCATTGAATGTATTCTAATGGTGTTCATATTTTTTATAAAGTTTTTTTTTAATTTTACCAAAAGTTTTTTTTATTTGTTTGTTAAATTTTTATATATGTTATAATATTTATTATATATTTTATTTCTTGAGAAATATTTTCATTCATTTATCACATATTTATATATATCATGTAATATTTTTTATTCAAAGTTTATATTTGTTGTTATTTGTATTTTCATTAATTATTCTAGTCATTTTATGTTCTTGAAAATTTAATAACTAGAACAAAAAAAAATCGACTACAAGCTATATCAAGGTATTAAGAATATACTACTGCTCCATATAAATTTTAGAAAAAGATTGAAGAAATGTTTATTTTTCTTAAAAGGCTTTTCAAAATGTTTATTTTACCCAAACGAAGTTTAACTTAAAAACTTGTTAAATATGTTTTTAAAGATTCTTATTTTTACACTTACTATAATTGAATAAGAATGCTTTAATTCTTCCCAAGAAGCATTAAATTTTGCAACAAAATTATTTTAACTCCTCAAATGATTATCTACTTGAAAAAATAATATTCTATACCAATGAATTATGCCTCATTTTTTTTTCTTTTTTTCCAAAAATTATAAAATAATATTCAAGAAATCAGTATTATTGCTTCTGCGCCAAAGCGAAGTAAATTTAAAGAAAGAAATAAAGTGAAACGAAAGTTGAAATCAAAATCAGACTTTAATCTAGTTAAGATTTTAAAATATTAACCCCCTTTTTACTGTAAGCAAATTGCCTGACACCAGACTGTGGTTGTGACAATTTTGCTACCCAATCTTCCTACTTACTGTTGTATGAATAAATAAATAAAGTCATTTTCACAATTTTTATTACAACTGGCGTCTTGTCTCATTGCTCTCTCCCGTCAAAAGAGAAAAAAATTGTTTCACAGAACAAATGCAATCATGAATGGAATTCCCAGAACTGATGCAAAATATTTATTTTTTAAGTTTTATAATACTAATTTTATTTGCTAATTACTATCTGGGATAAATATAGTACTTTTAAAATAAACAGATAAAAATCATTTTTTTATCAGCATTTTGATAATATTATATAATATTGTGTCATATCATATTAGATTTTTCAATATTTAATAATATAATATAATATTGTATGATATTTTGTTCAACTATTCAATATTTAGTAAGATTATACAATGTTGTAAGATTTTGTGTTATATTATTCAAGATTTAATATTATACGATATTGTGTGAAATTATGTTAGGTTATTTAATATTTAAACAACATTATACAATATTATGTTAGATTTATCAATATTCAACAATATTTGACAATATTGTGTAATATTATGTTAGATTACTCAATATTCGATAATATTTCACAATATTGTGAATATTTTTTATAATCATACAACAGTGTGCAATGAATGCGTACTACTGAGGAAATAAAGATTTTCAAAAAGGTACAAGTTTAAATTTTATTAATAAATGAAAATAATATAATTAATTCAAAGTAGTGAATTAGCAAATAAAAAATTAGGGGCCTAGAAAATGGTTATCTGTTGTACATGTTAGTTTATCTAGGTTTCCTCCTAATTTCACTATGACTATTTTCGTTTGTGGTAGATTGTATTTCAGAAAAAAAATTAGAAAATTAAATATCACAATGAGTTTTCTTGTCTGGATCATTGTGCCATAATCAATAAAAATAGGAAATTTTGGTTCGTTAGTATTTTATCAGAATTCTGAAAATCGCTTTAAGTAAGTAATATTCTGTATATCAGAAGTCCTACCCCCATAAATCCAAAAAATGCAAAGTACCGCAAGAGTTCTCATTTCACTCCTACATTTTGATTTTCTTTTTAAAAAATTAATTCGGCCCTTTAAAAAAGCATTTGTTTTTCTCTCATTGCAACTTGTGATATTTTTTTAAAAAATAAACATATTTTGTACAAAGTTTAAAGTAATGTCATGTGTAAAATAACTTTTTTTTCAATTTTAAAGGGGTGTAAAAAATATTCTAAGGCAATTCTTTCGAAAAATACTGGCAACAAGCTATATAAACAAAACTTTTATTTCTAATCAACTCAATTTTTTTAATATTTCGAAATAAAAGAACACCAATTAACATATTAGTGCCACTCCAAATCACATCTCATTAATTTGATTATAATCACGTTAAATTAATCATAATAATAAAGTATCTCTATATTAAATGTGGCAATTCTAAATTCAAAGGTCAGTCGTCTTATAAAGAAAGAGCAAATTGAATAACGTCGTAGTCCTTGTACAGAAGTAATGCGTTCTTCTCGTGATCTGGGCGTCCTGAATACAAGTCCCGGTTCAGGCATGGTTGTTTTTCTGTGTACTGTCTGTGAGAGGTGTGAATGTGTCCCCCTATAAAAAGGGGCTGTGCAAGCGAATGTGATGAGAGCGTAGCTAAGCCGTAGTCTTGGCCCAACTTCATGAACAAAAGACGCTTATTCGGCTTAAAATCGCTAATGGCAGTTAGCGTACTTGTCCATTGCAAGTGCCATTGGTCATAACAAATTGACTAGCTGAATTTCAGTATTTAGAGATTAGAGAGAAAGCTGAACAAGAAAGAAAATTAAACTTCCTTCCTAGCAGTGCTGTTATCATTTTATGGAACACAATAAAGTCTAAATAATAAGGCAGCAGGATGGTAAATGTCCTGCACAAGTATAGAATTCTAAAGAATTTTATAGAAAACGATTGGATTATTGAATAAGTAATATAGGCGTTTATCTAGAGCTCTTGCCTAGTCTGCTAACTTTATGGAGCCTTGAATCCTCGAAATTCTTCTGCGATATTTTGAAGATTGTTTAACTTTATGATTTCATTTAATTATAAAGGATGTGCTATCAAATTTATTGAAATTAAGATCATGTAACATTTAAATTAATGTTGAAACATTATTCATGTTATTTTTATCATATTTATTACCATCTGCAAATTTTATATTATTTTTACCATTTAAAAAATATTATATCTTATGATTTAAAATAATGTCCAATACCATTATTAAATATATTTTTTTATTCTGTCTCTATTTTATTTAAAATTGCTTTTAAATTTCAAAAGTGGATATTTTTAAATGAAATAATTTTTGAAATAAACTTTTTATATAATTATCAGTAAGTAAACTCTTTGCTATTTCAATTTGTCAAAATTTGATACTTAAAACTGCTTATATAAAAATTAAATTAAAATAAATTAAAATATTTATTTTAGAAGATTTGGACGATAAAATGTTACCCCATCATTTGGATCTTCTGAGGCCCCTTAGAAGATTGAAATGTAGTTCAAATGAGCTAATTAAAGAAATTTTTAAAATGTAAGGCATTTTTGCCGAATTTTCAAGCCTAATGAGAATAAAGTTTAATAATTACCAAGAAAATATGTAGACGAAGAACTTCACTTAAACACACTTAAGGAAGGAAAAAAACACTAACCTTATTACGGATATAGGACATGCATTTCGTAAAAGAATACAGATAATGCAATAATTAATTAGGGAAATGTATAGCACAAAAATAGTTTTCCTCAATGTTTTAAAAAGAATCTTTGTAACTTAAAGCACGTGTTTTCGAATTTCTGCTTGTTGCACAACTACGTTCAATTATAACTTTAGTTCAGAATAGAAAGAAAGATTCTAATGGAAGTATTCTTCTCGATTTGAACAAAAAACGTATATGACTTTTATATTTTATTTTATTTATTTATTTTATCTATCGTTTCATATTTTTTTCTTTAGTTCTAATAATTCTATTAATTTCCTCAATCTATTGTCTACCAATAGGAAAAATTTATTTTAGATTACCTTATACCAAAAATATAGGAAGGTCCCTAATCCATCTTTAGTATGCTACCATTGTCTTACACGAATTCGATTATGGAAGTACTTTCAGTCAATTATGTATCATAATTTCTTTCATACAAGATGGCATGCAATATTTACAAGATCAAAACCAATAAATATAATTTCTTCACATTCGTCATTGAAGTCGTACTTTGTTTCAAAATTAAAGAAATGGTACTGAATATTTTGGTATTAGAACATCACAAAATTATGCTCTTTGTCTAAGAAAATCTACTTTTTTTTTATAGATAATTCATATCTATGCGAAGATGGGTCAACGTGGATACGCTTTTATTGTTATTCAAAATATAGGAAGGCTTTCGTTTCTAAATTTTGTTCAGAGTGCATTTCATTTCTTTATACATTTTTAGGTATAGCGGATTGAGCTAGGACCGAACTCCCAATCTTATGGTTAGTAGTCCAGTAACAAATCCGTTGGGCCAAAAGTGCACTTTGGTCCGAGGGATGTTGGCTACCTTATATGGATAGCATTCACCACACATTTTTCTCAAAAAGAGTTTTTTTTTTATTAAAATGTTTTCGCATTCTTTTAAACATGCTTAACAAAGAAGACGATATAAACTAATTCAATTCAGTTGTCCAATAATTAAAAGCCTCAGTGAAAATTTTTGATTTAGCTAAAAAAAATCATGGTTTTTTTAGGGAAAACTTTTATTATTATTAAGGAGACTTTTTTTATTATTCTTGGAGACAAAGTAGATTATTCACAATCAAACTTTTATAACTGATTTGTATCAAAATAATTCTCGTATTCTCAATAAGAGACAAAATTAATTCTCTAAATTTTCAAGATGACCTTAACATCTGACGGTTTCTTGATATTAAATAAGTTTTTCTTAAACAGTATGTCATTCTCAATCAAAAACCCTGATCAATCAATGCATTCTCTAAATCTGTGAGATGCTCCTCTAAGTGAGAGAGAAGTGACGAAAGAGAAGTTGAAAGATATGAAAAAAGTGACAACAAATTCGGGCTGCTCAAATAACAAATAACCATACATAATTCCTGGAGCAAAAAAAAAGGGGGGAAATGGTAATTAATATCTTTATTTCTTTAGATTAAAGCGGTTATCATAGCTCACTCAAAGAGGAGGTGAATTGACATTGGATTTAAAAGAACAAGAGCAGAAAATGTTCACTAACACGGCTCAATTAATTAGATAACTCCTTTGCAATATCTTCGCTATAATAGAAAGAGAGTATTTAACATCCGTACAATTAAAAAGTAAAGGTAAATCACATGTGAGACACGTAGTGATGAACGTGTTGAATGATAAAAGTTGGATAACAAACGCAATATCGCAACTGAAAATAAGAGCAATGAAAATTTACTGAAATAGAATCTGTCACATTCAAATTCTATACACTAATTGCTACTAATTGATTTGATAACTTAATGAAATTGTCACATTTAAAGCACAACTGATATTTGCTTTGCTTTTTTTTCTTGTTAAGCATGTAAAATACGTCGTGTTGATACGTCTTTACCTAAAATAACTCCAAAAAACATAGCATGATATAAAATCACAATTACTCTAACAAATTCTTTTTTATCATGTGAGAGCATATTGTTTTGGTTAGGAGGTTTTGATGTCTCCAAAATTTAGGGGCAAAAAATATTTTTACATGCCTTTACCAGTATTGCAATACAATTATGCATGCTTCTTTGAAAGCAGATGCGTTTTTAGAAAGTTGACTTGCCTTTGTCAGTATTGATTTGTTATTACTTATGCTTCTTTGGCAGCAGATGCATTTTAAAAAAGCTAACGAAGAATAATGACATCATAACTGTTATTTCATCTCAAACTCAAACGAGCTCCAAAACTTTGTTTGCCAGCTAGAACAATTGAAAACGAAAATTTAAAAAAAAATTATATATATATATATATATATAAAGAGAGAGAGATTTCACGTCTCGTGATTGTTTCAAACTGGTTTAAATTAATTAATGATTTAATTAATTAAGATTAACAATGACTTAAAAATAATGTTCTCATAGTATTACTAGAAATTTGCAATCAAAAATTCCATTTTAATTTTCTTTTGAAATTTAATTGAAAATAAATTAGGAACCTATGAATTTTTTTTATATTTGGGTTGTAAGTGATCTAAAAAAATTGTTGCTTCCAATTAGAATTATGAAAGGAAAAATGCTTTGACTTTTTACTCTGATATAAAATATTGATCTTTCACTTGAATTAAAAGCCTTAAGGCCCTATCACACGGCGAAATTCAGTCAGCACTTTCGACGGCAAACGATGACGAAAGTGACGTCACTTGAGGATTTGCTGTCTGGTAAACCTAAAAACTTAGGTTCACGTTATAATGTATTTATCGCTCTTTATCCGTTTCTCCTACTTAGTGAATATCGGCAGTTTTCTTATTTCATAATTCGTGGGATTCTAGTCAAGACATTGTTTTAATTTGCAATTAAATCCGGGATAATTTTTTTAAGTGATCCCATTAGGCTTCAATGAATGCAAAAGCATTACAATAATAGCTGTAATTTTTTTAAAAATTCAAACTATCTTGAAATTTGTCCATAGCAATTCTATTGACACATTATCGAATTAATTGAAATTGAATCACTTCTGCTTCAAATTTAATTTTTTTAAATGCTTATTACAATGAATATAATAAGGATTGTAAAATGAGACAAGTTGTGTATTTATCGAATTTGAAAATACTTTTCTAGCCCTTTTTTTCTTTGAATGTCATTTTTATTTCTAATAGTATCAATCTTTTTGTCATTTATTGTAAATATTTATCGTACCATTCAACTAATTGTAATGTTTTTATCAAAATTAATAACAATGAATTCTGTAAAATAATAAAACTTTTTAATTATTCTTAGTAACAGTTTTGTAATTATTTTTGTTGTAATAATGACAAGTTAGTAGTAGTTTTTGTAGTAATAATGACAATTGTTACTAATTTATCAAAATTAGTAACAATGAATTCAGTAAAATAAGGAAACTTTTTAATTTTTCTTAGTAACAGTTTTGAAATTTTTTTTGTAGTAATAATGACAAGCAAAAAAAAAAAAAAAAAATGCTCCTTTTGTGTTTGTATTTTATAAATTCCTTTAAATGCATCTTATCAATATTAAATTGAAAACAAAAATATATTGAAAAGAAAAATGATTTGTGGGTGTGCATCCAATTAAGCTTAAAAGGTGCATACCATCATAAATAGTGCTGAAATTTTAAAATCAATTTTAAGTACCTTAAAAGTGCTTATTTTTCTGGAAAAGTGAAAATAAAACAAAAATTCATAAATAAAACAGAAGAGGAGTGCCAATACATTTAAAACAAAATTAAATAACTTTTGAAATCTAATGATTTTTGTCTATATGAAAACTGATATTTGTTGGATCCATCTCGACAAATTTTAGGTTTTGTGTATAGTATAAAAATAAAAACTACTATTTCTAGATATGAAGTACAAATAATTAAAGTTAGGAATTTGAAATATGGCAAGAAATTGATACTGGAACATAAAAAATTTACTAAGAACATATTTTTTGGAATTTTAATTAAAAATAAAAACAGGATTTAAATGCATTACCACCATATCATTGAATAAGAGTATTTTTTACTCTTTTAAATTTGATTGAATGTTTTTCCCCTCCTTTTTATTTAAAAAAAATAATTTTTGAGAATGTATATTGGACTTGATTTGTATTTATCATTCCTTTAAATAATCTTTATTTTCCCACATCAGTTCAAAATTATAAAACAATTCATCGAATAGGATTCTTCATTTGATAAATATTTGTAAATTCTAAGGCAATACACTATTTAGTCTCGCTCATTTCTAAAATTACTTTTAAAAAAATGAGTTAAATGTTTTTTAGAGAGCTTTTTTAAAAAAAATCTTTCTGGATTTATTACCAATATTTGTGAAAAATAGGAATCATTAAATAATTTTCATTCAATAATAATAATCAAAAATAATTTTCCAAAATATGTTATTGCATTTTCCTTAGTTTTTTTTTTTCAAAGCTAAAGTATTAAAACTTCATTTATCTTTACATAGATAATAAAAAACAGGTTTTTCGTAAAATTTCAAATTGCCAAACATAAAAAAAAAAAAACCTCCACATTACATCAGGAATGAGAAGCAATAAAACACTTGTTTTTTAGTTTGACTATTTCCAAATGTGTGGCCTTTCTATGCAACTTTCTCAATGCAAATGTATAATCCGAAATCATTCTAAATTAACTGTTAATTTGTTAAATTTAAAAGAAAAAAATGTAGAAAAAGAAGCCTAAATTTTATTGTCTATCATACAAAAGGTGATTTAGTGTTTTGCTAATGATAAAAGTATGATCATTTTTCAATTTTTGTCAAAACCAAATACGTTTTATATTTCTGCAACATTGAAGGAACATCTAAGTATTAAAATTTAAAATCACTATTATATTTTTCACTCTAACATGGGAGTTAAAATTTTTTAATTATATAGAAGCTGTTTACAAACTATTTAAGGAATTACTATAATCAAAAATTATACTATTATTTGAATAAATAAAGGCTGAATATGGCCAAATATATTTCACAAAAAGAAAACAATTCACATCAGCATTAATATTTTTTTTATTTACTTAAAAATATCCTGTTGGATCTCTGAAAATTCCATCACAAGTTCGAAGATCCTTCTAGAGAACTATTCCCCATACGGTAGTATAAGTTGCCCCACAGAATGGGAAAAAGATACCGAAATTATTTTTAGTATTTAGTAATATGCAAGATTAAATGCCTGCATTTTTAGTATAGTAGCGCCAATTACGCCATTATTGGCACGCTAAGTCACTTCCAAAGTTTTACATGATTGGTTGAATTTCGTTTGCAAACAATATTTCCGTCACTATCGAGGACATTTTCAAGCAGGTTAGAAAAAGTTGACGATGACGGAAATCTTGCTTGACCGGTTGCCTGCGAGCACAAATCGACAACTGACGACGAAAGTGCTGACGGTATTTCGCCGTGTGATAGGGCCTTTAATGAGTTTTGTTCTTCACTTGAATATAATATATAACTATGGTAACCTAAAGAATATTCTATTACCTTAAAAAAAACTAGTTTCATTTCTCAAAAAAAAAAAAAAATTGAGGAAATTTTCTTTATAAAAGGCTTTTAAATTTAAAATTATAAAAATCTGCTTGACAAATATTTTTCATAACACGTAAAGTATCGCATATTAGCTCTTCAATAATGTTATTCAATGTTAAAATGTGTTAATGAATGCTCTAAATATTTTTCCACTTTAATTAAACCTTATATATCTCCATTAGTAAGTATATTGTAGGAATTTTCAATAATTGAATCTTATAAAAATTAAATTTAAAATTAATATTTCTATTTCTTAGCCTCTATAAATTCCTGAATTTAATTATTTTTTTCTAAAAAGTTAAGAAGAGTAAACTGTATCCGTGGAATTTTGATGCACACATTTTATTCAAAACTGTAGCAGCTCAGCTGACGAGGAGTTGTTATTTTATTATTTAATTTTATAAACAAATATAAAATATTGATGTAAATTATACTTGCGTTTGCAAAAATTTGCAGTGTCATGCGAAACACTTAATTCTTATTGCATTGCGTTCTTACTTGCACAATAATAAATGTTATTTATAAGATAAGATATGTAATTTATTATCGATGTATTCTTATGAATTATTAAAAAGTCATGAAATAATGCATCATGACTATTAACTTAATTTTTTTTATCTGTAACGTTTTTTAGCTCATGATACAAAACACAAGCATTTTATTTACGATTAAAAAAATATCCAAATATATCAATATTGTATTTCTAAAATATATTTATAAAGTTAAATTTATTCAGTCCTTCGTATTTGCATTGTTTAACTTATAATAATGAGTATGTCTGAAATTTTTTATCGCATTAGCCATTGGGGGCCCATTATTGCCATGACAATTATAAATTGCATAACATTTTCTACTCTACAAATAACATCGATGTGGCTACCTTTCTTTTCATCATGGATGTCTGTTTGTGTTTATGTGTTATTTCTTTTTCTTGTGAGCTGCACACTTTACAATTTCTTTTGTGCCATGTTTATTGGTCCTGGTTATGTTCCACTAGGTTGGCACCCAGTAAGTAAAATAAATTCTTTAGTGTAATCAGTGCTCTGTTAATTTCATTTATAGATTTTTTTTTACTGAATATGATATTAATTCAGTCATTTTAAAATTTCAGTGTTATTATTAAGTTAAATGATAATTTATTTTTCTAAAGTTGTGATGTGATTTTAATTTAGAAGCATAAATATTTAAATGTTTATTGCTTAGCTCTGATTTACGGATGTTTTTATTTCTATTATAAATTAGGGAAATTAGTGCTTTATCAGTACACACTTTTATTATCTCTTAAAAGATCTGTTTCTTCCCAAATTATTCATTATCAAAATATTGATCATATAACTTTTTATCCTCTGATTGAAAAGAACTGAAAGTAAATATGATATACTTTTTTTAATCTAATAACTTTCTTCATTTGAAATTTAAATCTTTACACTTGACTTTCTATCAGCATATTACAATGGTTCTTTGAAAATGCTGAAAAAGCTCATACAATTTGAAACCTTTTGGAACCAAAGGAAACCAAATGTGTGCTTAATCTATCTGAATTACATATTATGTATTTTTTAATATTTCTGAATATATTTGAAATCAAACATTACTTTTTCTAAGTAAAATTATATAGATGGTATACTTTTTTAATTAAAAATGTTATATTATTTTATATTTTTAGGTAATAATAACTCGACTTATTAATTTGCTCTTTGGCTACTTTAATTTGTGTATTGTCAATATTAGGATTTTTTCATTAAAGTATGAGACATTTTCCAGTTGTATGTAAAAGGATAAGACTATTATATAGCAAGATTCATGGTTAAAAGCTCCGCATTTTCACATAAATCTATAAAATTTCTTGACATTGAATTAAGCATTATTTAATTTATTTCTATTTTCTTCTGAAGTTTAAATCTTTTGCTGGAAAAAAAAATATTCTTCCATTACATTGACAGTATTTGTTTGTGATAATAATTTTTCTTTATGTGATTTTTTTTTCAATAACATAGAAACTAAGAATAGATGTGTGTTTGAGAAAAATAATTAATATTATAGAATGCCAGAATATTTCGTTTCATAATAAAAGTTACAATATTTGTACCAAATTGACAATAATCAAATTAACAGTAAATACCAATGAATTTTCACCTTTAACTCCAGCGGATACTTGCATATAAGACTGGCGACACCAACAGTTTAATAACTCATTGGCAACTGATTCAAATTTGGCGATAAACCATCAATGCCAACGAAATTAACAAAATGATGGACGACAGTTAAGGTTTGAATTATTTTTTAAATAACGGTGGTTTTTTGCAATTATTGGCATTTTAGCAACTAATTGACGACACCTTCGAATTTGGCGATAAAGATCAAGTGTCTAATACTTAAGTATTCTCCAGTGTTTGTCATTAATATTATAACCATTGGAATCCTCTCATAACAGTTTTGCCTCATTAGATATAGAATAAGTTATTATTACTTCTATTCTGACTGTACTAAACTTAGTATCTTTTTAATCTACCTAATTTTGTTGTTTTTCTTATATTTAATATCTCCGTGTATTTAGGAAAATGTTGAAGAATGTCGTTATCTTCAATATTGTACTTTATGTAATGGTTATAAAGCGCCAAGAGCTCATCATTGCCGTAAATGTAAAAGGTAAAACTTTTGAATTATGAAAAAATGTATTACAGTTTATTTTTTGTGAATATAGAAAATGCTGACTTATTAAACACAACAAGGAGGTTTAAATATATCAGATTAAAGATTATTTGGAGTTGTGATTTTTCAAGTTAAACTATTTTAATTTTTTTAAAGAAAAATCAGTTAATGTTACATTTATAAAAATTAATAAAAGCTTTTAATATGAATTTGAAACAAGCTGTAAAAATCAATTATTACAAACTTGTTATTCTGATACCTAAAGAATATATAAAATATTTTTATATTATTATGCTGTCATAATTTCGCTCTTTACATCTATTTGTCAGTGAATGCATTTGATAAAATCTCAAATTCTTCTTACATAGTCATGTTTTACAATGTCAATGTCATTGTTTAATCTTACATTGTCTTGTTGTTCAACCACTATCTTTCTTAATGTCTTTGCTTTTTTCTAATGTATCTGTGGTTATTGAAAATAATACTCTGTGAGGCTTCTCTTTATGTATATTTAAAGTAATTTAAATTGAAAGAATTCTCAGTATTTAATTGAAAACTATTCTGGCTTAGCTAAACTTTGAATACAGTTTAAGAAGTTTAGATCCTGAATTTATTAAAAGTCAACCATTTACACTGAAATAGTTCAAGTTAAATAATTTAAGATTAGTGATCTTCCTGCTGATTAACGTGGAAGTTTGGAAGCATATTCAAATGTCATTTTTAAATGTGTTCATCAAAATAACTATGTTGTATGAAGCTAAATGATCCAAAGAGAGGAAAAATAATAATTTATTATTTTTTCAAAGTGGTATTTATTGTATAAAAAAGTGATATTGATTATATATTCCTTAGACATTTAACACAAATTTTAACTAATAATAAATTAAAATTTGTATTAAATTAATTATCACATATAGTTTAAATTCACTTTTTGTTAGCTCTCTTCTTTATATGAAAGATCATTACAGTTCTTAATTTTTATACTGTTTATAAAATCAGTCTCTCTATTGTTGTTGTTGTTAATGCTAATGTGTCATTTATTGCAAAAAAAATTTAATATGAGAAATGTATTTTGAAGACAAGAATATTAAATGAATAGCTGGAACATTTTACATTTATTTACAACGTCTCTTTTCTATTGCAACTTTATACCAGATTTTAGGCTTGTTTCTTTTCTGATGTGATTACAACAGACTTGATGCATAGTTCATAAATGTATTTATTTATTACTGTATATTTAAAGTAGTACTTTCAAAAGTAAAAATAAAGTTTTTTTTTTAATTTTCACTTTATTTATTAATGTTACTTAAAGTATTTCTTTTAAAACACAATCTAGATGTAAATTAATTAGATTTTCAAAGTATATTGTTTTTTTATATTCTTAGTTATTTACCTATATTTATATTCCCAATAGATGTGTGATGAAAATGGATCATCATTGTCCATGGATCAACAATTGTTGTGGTCATCGCAATCATGCCAAATTCACTTTATTCTTAATTTCAGCTGTTTGTGGTTGTATTTTATCATCAATTCTTCTATTCATAGGACTGTATCGTGCATTCCGAATTGTAAGTTAATAATTTGTGGGTATTTTTTATATTAATTTGTATATATACATTTTAAAGTTGTCTTATTTCACCAAAATCACTTTATCATATGATCACAAATGCTTTATAGAAAGTTCAATTCTGTTTATTTGTATTAAATGTATGTGGGATAGTTTCAATATATCTATACCCTTAAAATATTCTTATTATTATTTAAATTTTAATAATAAATCAACTTAAAATTTATCTAAAGTATTCCTACTTAAACTTTTGAGTTGTGCAAATCTGTAAAAAAATTTCCTGTACCTCTCAAAAGGAATGGTGTTACTGTCAAGAGATCAAATGGCCTTACCTTTTAACATCTCAAGTCAATACATTTCTAAATTTAACAAATTCCTGGAAATCCACTATTTTGAAAGCTTAAACACATCAACTTTCATCCTCTGATATGCATTTAATACTTATTGATGCATTCCATATTACTTATTGTGACCTGCATTATTTTGCTTTCAGTGTGTAAATTAAAATACTTTTTTGAGGTATTAATTTATTCTATCAGTCATCTGTAATTATATGTCAAAAAATGATAAATTCTTAGATTTAAAAATTTATCAATTCTTTTAAAATGCTAAAGAACAACTGCAGTTTTTTATTTATTTATATTTAGAACTGGTACTTTTTATATGGAGATCACCAATACATTGTATATCTTACTATACCTCAACTAGCTTTTACTGTATTCAGTTTTGGCTTGGCTCTTGGAGTAGTGTTGGCTGTTGGTGGATTATTTTATGTTCAAGTATGTAAATATTTATGTATTATATGAATCATTATCTGTAGCTGCATTTTTTTATGTTCATTACTAATTAAATTACCTTATATCAGACTCATTTTATTCATCATTATAATACTGTATCACTTTTAATTCTACGTTATCTAATTACATGATACATTTTTTTATTCAATTATCAAAGCATAATATATGGCATCTGATATGTTTTTTTTTTTTTTTTTTTACCTAATTTCCTCCTTATTACACTCTGCCTCATGAGAGAAAAGCTTTTTTTAAAATTCTTAAACATCATTAGTAGCTTTATATTACATTTATATTAGTGACTTTGTAAGGTCTCCCCCATCTTCTTATGACATTGTGCAGATATAAAAAGGATTAATATTTTATCTTTTTTCTGCCTGTGGCTTCTTACGAAATCGAGGCCACATATTTATTATACCATTGTTTTTACCTGCCATTTTATATACATATGGTCATTATTATATCATTTAACTAATACATATTAAACATTTCATCTGATAATAACAAAAAGGTACTGTAAAACTGCAAGCTGGTTGCTGAAGGTTACTATGGTTAAAATTTGAAATTAATTTGGAGATACCAAACAAAGAAAAAGGAATTCAACTTTTCTGAATACTAGTCAGGAAATGTGAATGATCAATTTAAAAAGAAATCAAATGCTAAAATAGAAACTGACAATAAACAATTTTGAAATTATATTATGAAAATATCCAAATGAAGAATTAATTCTTTTATAACAGATAACTATCACTTCAATTATGTTTCCTTTCAAGAGCTTATATGTATAATCATTAAATATGTAAAAAAAGTTAATTTAGTGATATTAAAGTTAATTAATTCATTTATAAACAGATGATAATTAAATAAATTAGGTAAAGTGTGAATTGATAATGAAAATATATATACTCTTGAATTGAATGATATATATACTCTTGTTATCTATTATTATATGTTTGACTCTTCTAAATCAAAAAAGAATGTAATATATAAACTGAGGCATGTGTTTTTATTTGCTTATCTTATCATTTATACTGTTTCATCTCTCTCTCTCTCTCTTCACTTGTACAGAATACAGATGATAGTTATAACTGTTCATTATAAATTTCAACTCTTTTCATTATATATTGGCTTTTTAATGTTCCTTTATTTCTTTAAAAAAGAATATTTTTCAAAAATGTTTTGAATAAAAGTTATGTAACAAGTTATTACTTTTTGGGTGCGTGTGTGAATAAATGAACTATGCACATTATTAAAATCTTAAAATTCACACACCTCTTAATATACAAATCTTTGCATGTCTTGTGCTTTCTACAAGTATGTGTGTTTCAGAACTGAAGCAAAATATTTTACACATTTTCTACGACTATTTTTTTGAGCTAGGGTATTAATCCATATTAATTAGAGATTTAATTTTGCAGATGAAACAAGTTATTAGAAATGAAACAAGCATTGAAAACTGGATTGTAATAAAGGTATGTAATTTTATTTTACTTTGTATTTATCTATTTGTAAAAGTTGTCTTGTCCAGCCTTTTTCTTTTTAAAAATATTTGTTTAAGTAAATGTTTACTTTTTTATATCTACATATCAATCAAAATGGTTATGCATTTGAAGAATTACCATACTTATTGATTAAATAAGAGAAAAAAATTAAGGAAACCTAAGATGGATTACTAAATTTTAAAGCATTGCAATGAAATATTGTCAAAAAAATTATTGATTATCTTCTTAGAAAAAAAAATATGTGTTGTAATATTTCTTACTTAAAATGGTGTTTTAAATTCTTATGTACGCAATATATATGGGCCATTATTCTTATTTTTTTTTTAATTTTTTATAACTATAATCTAGATTGTATATAACTTAAATTTTTTCTTGTTTTTGAATTCAA
The DNA here is from genome assembly GCA_026289955.1 of Argiope argentata. Classification (NCBI taxonomy): domain Eukaryota; kingdom Metazoa; phylum Arthropoda; class Arachnida; order Araneae; family Araneidae; genus Argiope; species Argiope argentata. The sequence continues at coordinate 1,885,087 of JAOUZG010031473.1, read as the reverse complement.
TAATGTGGTAGTAATTCAGTTGAATATATTTCCAAGACAATATATTTCCATTGTAGTATGATTAGCAGAAGTTTTTTTTTATAAATGAAATATAATATTGTAAATTATGAAATCTATCAAAATTATAATTCATTTGCATTATAATTATTTTTTTTTCACTAGTTATACTTTTTTTTTATTAGGCTATAAGTCGACCACGAGCAGAAGGCGATATTTTTATTTATCCTTACAACTTAGGATGGTGGAAAAATATCAAACAAGTATTTTGGGAACCACAAGGAAATGGCTTAACTGATTGGCCAGTTGTACTAGGTTGTCATCCTTACACTCTCACTGTAAGCTATTCTGCTTTTATTTCAGCATATTAATATTACTTTAAGTATGATTTTTGTACTTCTATATATTTAGTTTTATTATTTGTTGACAAACTTTTAATATCATTTAATTCAAAATATTATTCAAGGAATAAGATGCGAATATGAGCAACTTCCAGTGAAAATTCCTTAAGTTTACTTTTTTTATTGGAAAGGGAGGGCTGTAATAATGATATTTATTTTAAGTTTAATCAAAATATAATCAATTGTCTAATATAAATTAATTTATTTCATATCAGGTAAAGTAATCTTTCTTCCTGGCTTTTATACTCTGCTTATTGAATGAGGTTTGTCATTCTTCTTTTTCGATTACAAAAAGACTTATTTCTTGTGTTAATTCTTATGTGACTTACTGAACTTAGTTTTATTTTATTTGAGTTTGTTTTATCCATATTTCTGATAAAATGTATTAAAATTTGCATAATGGGAAAATGGAAGTTAGGGAAGGAAATGAAGGAAGGAAAATGGAAGTTTAGGAAGTAATGGGAAAATAATCAAAAAATGAAAAAAATTAGTCCTTTTCTTCCACAGTTGCTTTTATAATTAGTAAAAATTGTTCCAAAAATGTTGATTTAATCTTTCTTTACTTCTTGTCATTTGAATACAAACTTGCATTTTAGAAGAAAAAAAATTGTGATAAAAAATATTTTGATATATATTATCTGTCTTTTATGTGAATATATTTAGAAAAGCTTTTCCTTTTGACATATCAGTTTCAGGTTAATAAAAATTTCTACTTTTAGATCATGCAAGGGCAGCTTGTCCATTACAGCACAGAACTTCCTGCATTAATTCACAAACTTATTTATTAATTTCTTTTATAATATTTGTCTATTCCTTTTTTTTTCCTGAAATGAATGTCAATTAAACTGTCTGTTAATTACATTCTATGAATATAATGAGAATACACTTTGTTGTCTTTTTTATATGGAATAGTAATATGTATGGAAAATAAAACTTGATCTTACAGTGGCATATTAATAAAATAAATCTTATCTGTACACAATACACACGATAAATAGTTGCAAAATTAGAGGGAAGGTTCTCTCAGAATTGCTCTGAGAATATAATCATAATGAAATTCATAGATTGTTACTTTTATTTTCTTCCTTTCACTCTCATATATTTATTTCTCTTTATTTTATTTCTTTTCATTGTTCGAGAGATGTTTTTAGTTACAGTTTAGAATTTTTTTTCTTCTTTTTAACAATGAGTTATTTGCATAAAACAGGAAAACATAAACCTATTTTGGAAAGGAGAGTTGTAAATTGAGAATATAATGATTTCCATATGCTTGTGAAGATGTTTTGTCTATGCCCTTACTTAAAGGGTTTTTTTTTTTTTCAGTTTTATTAAAAAATTATTAAATTATATTTATTCATTATCTATTAATATGGAAGAAATACAACATTTTAGTCTGAATGTAAGAACTTAAAAATTATTAGCATTTATTTACCCTTTCATACATGAAAAGTATTTTGTTTGCCAATCACTAGATTTCACTAAATAAGCTCTTTGATTGAACCTAACCTAATTCTTATAAAGAATTTTAAGGACTTAATATGAGTTTACTTGAGAAAAGGAATAGTTTAAAAACATGGGATCTAAATATATGAAATTTGGTATGTCTTTAAACTGAAATTGTAAATTTGTGATACATTTTGACAAGCAATTTTCAAAAGAAGGAAATATTTGTCATTTTATCAGTCAATCTGTAAATGAGCTAAATATCAAAAAGTAAAAAGTGGCAAGCCAGCTGTGTAAAATTCAGCAACATTTTTTGCTGTAATTTTACATCTGCATCCAATCTGCCAAAGAAAAAATACCTATTTGCTCTTATATCCACATAATGATTCAGAATATTTAAAAGCAAGTTGCTTGAAAGTTTCTTAAAATTCTAGACTTCTTTCTAATTTTGAAATATATTAATTATTGCATAATGTTGTGCAAACATGCTAGTTATTTTAGAAGTTAATACCTCTTTTGATTTGGACTTAGTTGCTGAGAAAATGAATTATGACAAAATATATTTTACAACACTACTGAAATTTGGGTTGGCAAATTACACTAAAAGCTTTCATAAGTATCTCAGTTTTTATTTTATTTTCATTTTAATAATGAAAAATATGTATTTATACAAAATACAATTATCTATGTGTATTTTAAATTGATACATGCATATAAGTCAGAGTTACCTTTCTGATGTTAAATTGATGATGGGATATACTAATGTAATTGGCTAGTTGAATCCATAAAATATAATACTTTTTAGTTCCCATTTAAAATTTTATGCTTGAAATAATTTTATAACTTTTTAAAAAGTTATGAAAATTAAATAAATAAATGATAGAATGTCATGTGTTGATTTCTTGTTTATATATAAATTTACTAAACTAGTATTTTATTTTAGATTGAACAGATAATTCAAAAAGAAGATAAAAAGGCTAGGAAGAAGCAGTACACTATTGTTCAAAGCTATAATGGATCATGGTTTCCTATATCCAAAGGATTTAGAACTTGTTTATCACCCCCATGCAGTGATGAATATCGTATTCCATTATCTGTTGGTGATAAAGTTTATGTCACGAGGTGGAGGAAGTAAGTAATCATACAACAAATTTCATTCTTCGATTCATAAAGAAATTAAAAAATTGTATTTTGCTATCAAAAAATTAAAATAAGAGAAGGTGATACATCGAATTATAGTGAATTTCTTCAAAATTGTATTTACTTATCAAATATGGTATTTTTTAAGCTTGCTTTAGGAATCCTTATATAGCTGTATATTTCTATTTTCAAATTTATTTTTAATAAAGCTTATTTTTGTAATAATTATGGTTACTGTAATTTAACTCTATGCCCAAACAGTGGGAACTGTATTTTAATATCTTTCAATACCAAAAGCATTTAAATATTCCAGTTTATATTATTCTTTTTAATGTTAATGATATGCATTATGTGTTCAACAGCTCTAAAATCAACTAATAAAGATTATTTTCTTAATACCACAACTGGAAATTAAAATATGTAACATTGTACCAACCTTCTTATATATTAATACACCAAATGACGTATTTAAGGAAAAATACTAAACCTGTATGATTTGATAAATGTTATATTTGTAAACCATATGTGCACCATAAATTTTGTAACAAATTTTTAATTAATGTCTTTGATTATTTTATTTATTTATTTATTTATTTTTGAAGTATTAGTAAAGTTAGAAATTTTATTTTTGAATTTCCATATGCATTTTCAAGACACATTTTTTCAGACATAAATTTATCTTTAATAATTTCTCTTATATCAAATTTTGTTTGGCTCATTTAAATATTGTTATTAATTAAATAATACTTCAGTTTATTAAAAAAAAGCTTTTATAGTGTGAAACTTATGAAGGCAGAATTTTGATTTCCAACAAATTTAATGCTGAATTGCATAAGTATGTGGAATTTCATGTATGAATATCTTCTCTTCCTCCTAAAACATATATGTTTAAATATTTTATTCAGAAAAGAAAATTCTTCTACGGTTCTCATGTATTATTAAAAGTAAATAATATAATTCTTTGTAAAGCATTTTATATTGTTTCATCTTTTCAGGAGATGGCTATATGGTGAAAAATGCAGTTCAAATGAAATAGGTAATTTAAACTTTATTTAATGAATGAAAATTATTGAATTTTCTATTTACCAAAAAATATATAACTTTATACATTCATATAATCTAATTTTTCATGAAAAATTTATAAAAGAAAATCTGATGCTACTTATATCTATCTTATATTTTATTTAAATACTAATTATATTTATGTTTTTCTGTTTTGGCTGATAGATATCTTAAAGAAAGTTGTCTTGCCATGAAATATAAATGTATATCTTTGTTTGATTATTAGATAGTTTTATATCATTTTTTAATTTGTTTGATAGTTTAGATGTTTGTGAATCAAAATAATTTCATCTTCATCAAAAAAAATGTTTTTAGTTGGGCTGACCTCAGCACCTTATCTTAGATTAATTTTTATAAATCTACATTAGCTAGTAGCATATTCTAAACAGTTCTGATAAGAAAAACAAGTAAGATTTTTTTTTTTAATTAAGTCACTTCCTACCTTAGGTAAATGAAGAAAAATTTTTATTTTAGTTACTTTTTATTAGATAATCATATTAATTGAAAATAAATTAGAACACACTCAATTGACATTGAATTTTCAACACAAATGTGTGAGTTTTCTATGTCAGTCAAGGTAACGTTATTCAGATTAGAAATTTTTGATTTTCTTTATTCTGTATTATTTTAATTGGAAGGTACTTCAGAATATATATATATATATATATATATATATATATATATATATATATATATATATATATATATATATAATGAGAATGTAAGCTTATTGTAGGAATTTAATAAAATAATTAAATTTTTAGCATCACGTAATTCTGTATACATAAGTAAAGATATATACCATGTAATTGTAAGAAATTATACGAATTACGTTTGCAAATTTTTGCAGTAAGCTTTTATTCCTACAAAAGTACTCCAGTGTTTTTTATTTATTTGTTGCTACATTCTAAATTTCCTTTTTGTGATAGCTTCATCAAGTAAATCATTATCTTGATTTACCATTGATTCACTAGTTATGTATTTCTATTCAGAATCTTGACACTAATATTCTGGTTTAAATATTGATGTAGATTTTTTTATACTTGCTCAACTTAAGCTAAAAATATTTGTTATTTAAATATTATTTCAAATGTTGAAATAGAATTGAAGTAGAAATTTGTATGATATTTCTTAGAAATATTTTAACATTTTCAAATGACGTGAGATTGATGAGTCAAAAACAAAAACTTGAGAAGCATAAATAGGTTTTATTTTTTCTCAACTCATACATGCAATAATTGGGTAACATTTTACCTTAACTAGCACTAAAGGAGAATGTGTATTTGTGTGCTCCCATTCTATGGAATCATTTGACCTAGAGTTATCCAAATTTGTCACAGATTGATGAATGAAAATGTGTCCTTCATGATAGTTATTTTTATGGTATTTAATTAAAGATTAAGTGGCATATTTGTTAATTTAGTGATAGCAATTAGTTTTTGTTCAGTCCCCCCTCCCACATTTTGGATCTTTTTGAAAATTTGTACAGTTCTCAGCAGTTTATTTTGCTATTGCAATAAAATTGGCACAATTTTTATTTCTTCATCAAATATTTAATTTGTATTTTTCTTTCTCTGCTTAATTTCTTAAGGAAGTTTATAATAATTTTCTTAACAGTTTGTAAAAGGAAATAGGAAGTAAAATTACATTATTTCCAAAGTAAATGTGAAATTTGAAATAGATTACCTTAACATTTTTCAACGATACCGAAGAGATATCTTTTCTTTCAGATACTTCCAATTACTGGTTTCTGTGGACTAAAATTTGTCTTTTATGCCAGTTTAGTTAAAAGTAAAGCATTCTTCAGATATGTATTAAAAAGTTAAACTTATCTAAACTAACATAAGAAACAAATTTTAGCCCACAGAAGTCTGTAATTGGAAGGATCTGAGAGAAAAGATATCTTGTCAGAAGTATTGAAAGTGTTAATACAGGTTTTAATGATAATTTAACTCTGATGTCAAGAGATTCAACTACAATAAGCAGAACAGATATAAAGCTATTAAATTAAGGTATCTAAAAATGTTTCAATTTTATTCTTAAAAATGCTATTCATGAATGTCAAATTATGCAAAGGAGGTTTAATTGAATAAAATGTTTTGTAATACTGGGGAATCAACTATTACACATAATCAACTTGTCTAAGTTAACATGCTTCGTACAATTGTTATTATAGTTCAGTTTAAATTTTCATACATTTTATTAGTATGAAGATATATTATGCCTACTGAATTTCTTACGTTTTTTATTTTTCTATTAGAAGAACGGAATTCAAAAGGGTGGTTTCCACGTTGTTGTGCTGTTGAATTCACAACTACTGATGGAGAAGTGACAAAAGTTTCAAAAAAATTATCATGATTGTGATATTTTTCCCAAGGAAGTATGCGATTTTTGTAACATCTTTGCTCAAATTTGCAACATTTGTGTTTGCATTTGTGATAAAGTGAGCTCTGCAACAATAAATAAGCAAACATTACCAAAAAAATTATGTTTTACAAAAATAAACCAAAAAAAGTTTTCTAAAGAGCTTCCAAATTTCTTCAAAATGGCATAAAACTAAATGTTTCAGATTCATTAAAAAATCAAATTGCTCTTAACAATTTCAATGTCTTATTTTTGTATAGTTTCAAATTGTTATCAAAATGAAATATGACCCATCTTTTCTTGCTTAGATATTCTGAAGTAAAATTATTTTTGTAGTGAACATTTTAAATGAATAAACATTTATAGATTTAATAGAAAAATATATAGTAATTGTTAAGTTTTTTTAGTCTATCTGTTATGTGATAATGATATTTTATAATGCTATCACATAATAATATAGTTAATAAAAATAGAAATTATATGTTCTGAAATATTGAAAGAAAAAAACTGTATGAATAATGTGATATGTTTTTTCTCTAAAACTTGTTGTGTGCTTATATTATTTAAATACTTATATATTTTACTAAATTTTGCTTGCCTCTCCATACAAATTATAGTTTTGTCATGTTTTCAAAAGAAGTTATATATTCATTTAATAAAATTTCTCTTTAATTTTTTTGTATTTTCTTGTGTAAAATTTTACAACAAATTCAAGCTGAAAAATGTGTGGAAACTATAATGTTTTTTAATTCTATATGAATTTAAATTATTTTTAATGAAAAATCTTTATTCAATATCATTAACGTTTAATCTGAATGCTATCATGCAACTTCATTTAAAAGCTAAAAGTAATAGCATAAATAGTTGAGTGTTGGTACGGCAACATCTGATGTTTCGGAGTTCCACGATATTTGCATTTATGAATCAATAAATTTTCTTATTTTTTATATTAATAAGTGTTTTTTAACTGAATATTGTTTTTCATACCATTTGAAAAACTGCCTGAATACTTTTGAAAAAAAAATGTAAGTAAAAAAATTGGTGATGTCAGGGCAATATGCTCTAATATATTAATTAAATGGATCTTCCAAAATTATAATATATCATTATTTTCAAATTTAGTTTTTTCCTCTGAATTTATTCTCTATCCTTTAAAAAAAACTTAGGATATTATACTCTGTATATTATTCAAAAAGATGTTTTTCCCCTTTCAAAAGAAATGGACTAAAATAATATAAAATTGTGAATAGCAAATTATGAAAAAAAAATGTTTATGGAACACAGATATCTCAATGAAATTTGTATTTAATACTATGCTGAAAATTTGTGAAAACCATTGGGTATTAATTTATTTTTGGAAAATTCATTTTTAAGGTAGTAATTATAGAAGTTTGAAGAATAGAATTGCTGTAAAAGAATCGAAGATAAAAAATGTCATAGCAAACCACTTGTTTTAAGAATAACATTTTAGAAGTTTGGAGGGAGAAGTAAAAATAGAAAATAAGAAATTTTCTTAATTACTCAACAGAAAAAGGAATATATATATATATTAAAGGTAGGGCCCACCTTCCTTTTATGCAATTTATTTATTTATATAAAAAATTATCTCAGCATCATTATAATTTCTAGATTATTGGCCTGAAATTGGTTTTAAAATATTTATTAACTCTTTTTATGAGTACCTTTACCTGATAAATACTGTTTTTAATAATAGGAAAGAAAGGTCGAAACAAAAAGACTTTTATATTGGTTATGAATTTCTTCCTAAAAGGCATTTCTTTTTCATTTGTGCATGCTGTTATTTGATTTGACAATAAATTATCAGCAATGAAATTTCAAGTTATTCTGATTATATACAAAATATGTGTTAGAATAAATTATTAATACCTTTTTAATTTTATATCTTATAAGAAGTAATTCAAATGAAACTTATACTAGTAAAATTAATTACCTTATTGAGGAGAATTCTATTCAAAATACAAATGCTTAAAGTAGGGAAAAAACTGAGTGATAAAGTTTGCTCCTTTTTATATTCTTTTGTTTATAAGGTCACATATTTCCTACCGGAACTGAGATCATTTTGTAAGGTTGTATTTTTTGTACATTACATATACTGTACTTTATGTGATTATTTCATTTATTTATTTATTTTTAATTAATGTAAATTAACTTTTCCTAAAACTTATAAATTTAATTATGATAACATTTTCTTACTCTGTATAAATTGTATATAATGCATAATATTTCATATGTATACATATAATTAGAAGTTTTCTACAGTCTTTAAACTTAGTGATGTAATTTATTTCCTCACACATGTGAATTCCGATAGTGTAATTCAATAAAATATTAATGGTCTTGTTTATGAATGTATTTGATCTAAATAAATTTATTGTATTTTAGTCATAGTAATTGCGAATTTCTTTTTTACTTTATCATGTATGTACAAAGAGAAAATAATGTGATCATGAAAAAATTCTTATTCAGAATTTTGACAACTTTTTCAAGTCTGAAAACATGTTTTTGAAATTATGTCTGTCAATCTGTGAACATAATTCTTTAAGCTTAATGGATAGATTTAATTTATGTATTTTACATCAAATTAGTTGATTTTTTTAAAAATTTATGTCTGATAGTTTGTTGATTGTCTGAATCTAAATGAATACAATAATTACAAAATATCAAGTCCTGTATATATATATATATATATATATATATATATATGTTACACATATTTGTCATCAGAAATATAGTCTATATCGAATTTGATGCTAAATCTATCGAGGAATAGACCATCTATTGCTCTGCACTTATACATGTATATTCACACAGTAATTTAAAAATGTAAAACTTAGATCAATGAAACTTTTTGAATAATTATCTTGTAAATTCAATTATAATTTTTATCATATTTTGTTTCCAATTTGGTATAAAAAAAGGTACCCACAACACATATATTCGACTTTCAGTTTTTTGTGTATTAATCGTATGTAAATGATAGGTAGCCAAAATATTTAACCTTTACAAATAATTTATTGCTACTTTCTTGATTGCACAATAGTTTATCTGATAGTGAAGATTATATCCTAAGTGAAATGACTTGAAGATGCAGGGGTTTATTTGTAGCATTAATCAATAAAAGGCACAAGATTATGTCATAGTGTAACAAGCCTAAAGAACTACATATAAAATTTTCGGGAGAGAGCTGAGATCACACTCCCCTAGTACCCGAGGCAAGTTCACTTCTCCTGGGGAGGGGGGGGGGAATATAACATCAACAATGAAACCACATGGTGTTTACATAATTGGCAGTTGGCTCTGCCGAATACCACGTGATTAACTGAATTCTTAACAATTTCCTAAACTTTTGTCAGTCAGTTGCATGCAGTTTGTACTCAAGTTCCTACTATGAAGTACACAACTCTAATATGAAAATAAAAATCAGAGGACTTGTGTTGTTTATGACCGTGCCTGGGCTGGGATAGCCTGGTTGGTAGAGCGTTGGACTCGTACTCGTTTTACGAGTTCGAAACTCACCGGTCAAAAGATTCCCCGAGTGTGTGGCGACTGGCGCTCGTTAAATCTGTTCGTGGTCGCAAAGTCCTCCAAGTCAAAAGTAATATCACTGGAGGTACTGGGTCAGAGGTGTTCGCTCTCTGTTCCTAGTCTAAATTGCGATCTGAGATGCATGATTGAAGTCCGCCCCCTAAAAAGGGTTGTGACGTATGTGTAGCTAAGACGTACTCTTGGCCCTAGATGGCGCTACTTGTAAAACAAGAGTCGCATATCTTAGGCTTAAAATCTTCTGATGTCTTAGTGGGGTTTTTCCATGGCAAGTGACATAAGTAACAATAGCATAAAAATCTCATGTCACGGTGTTTCTGCTCTTACCCCTCCGAAACGGATCGACCGATATTTTTTAAACTTTTTATGTGTATTTGGTAGGTATGAGAATAGGTCGTAAAGTAGTTCTTCCTCAGACTTTTAAAAACGCACGAGTGAATGAGTATGCATGAATGAAGTCCGCCTCCTAAAAAGGGTTGTTGCGTTTGTGTAGCTAAGTCGTACTCTTGGCCCTTGATGGCGCTACTTGTAAAAAGAGAAATGTATATATCCGGCTTCAAATCTACTGATGTATCAGCGGGGCTTGTCCATGGCAAGTGCCATAAGTAACAACAACAATGACCTTGCCTGTGGTCCACAGTTGTAAGCATCAAAAGGAGATGACAATTTTTATAAAAAGTATGGGGAAACAAAGTTTCAGAAAATCTGTCGAACATATTTTTTTAGCCTTCATCGCAATGAATTCGTAATGCTTTCGATAACCAGCGAAAGTAATTGAAAAAAGACATCAGAGCCATCTAAAATATGCAATAGAAATACTAAATTTAACCATTGTGAGATTAAAAACTTTAAATCCCTAGACCAATGTAAAAAACATCTCAATTTGTTTTTATTTTTTGGCATGGAAAATGCAGAGAAAGTATTTAAACATGAAACTATTCAAACTCGGGATTTAGTTGAATATGCATGCTTCAAGGTTTTGTCTATTCGAAAATTATATGTTTTTGCCATTTTGTTTTTCTGAGAACAAGTTAACTAAAAAAAAAACTTTGGGCTGGACGAAGGAAATTTGGTATAGGGACCTGAGAACAATTATTTATAGATTTCTATCAAATTTTTAACGAAATCCATTGAGTGAAAATGTACCTCTTCAACCTAAAGTTAGCTCTGTAACTACGATACGTTAAGAGCTGGACTCATAAAACACAACTTCAGCATCTATATTGTCGATTCTTATCAAGTTTTGAACCAAATCTATCGAAGAATTGACCATCTACTAGTTTGTAATTTCAAACACAATTATTTAAATAAATGAAATTTGGTATATAATTTTATGACTATAACGGTAGTTCGATATCAATTTAGATCTGGAAAATATGGCATCTATAATATATATTTTTATGAAACAGCCGGCTTTCTGGCACAGAGATAGCGGATCTTCCTCGTGTTCTAGAAGTTCCGGTGTGGGCATCGTTGTTCTGTGAGATGTTTGACTATGTCCCTCTGTAAAAAGGGGCTGTGGAAGCAAATGTGGGGAGTGTGTGGCTATGTCTTACTCTTGTCCTTAATAGGCGCTGCTTCAAAAAACAAGAGACGCTCCTTTCAGCTTAAATTTGCTGCTGCATCAGCAGGGGCTTGTCCATAGGCAAGTGTCATAAGTAGCAACAACAAGGTATGATACATTTAGTAAAATTTATGCTACGGTTAATTGTTCACTCAAGTCTGCGGCCTTACCGAGGGTCCACAATTTTATGGAAAGGAGACAGTAAAGAAAAATGTCGGTGACATTCCTACTGGTATCTGTGTTTTGATGTAATTAAGGTTCATTTTTTTTCTTCCTATGAGGTTCCCATTAAGATGACTGAAATAAAAGCAAGAGCAGAGAGTTAGAGATGATTACAATACTTGTCATGCAACTTTTGGTAATAGAGGAAGAATTAAAAAAAAAGGATTTGAAAGTGGATTTCATCAAGCAAGAGCAATAATAAAGAAATTAAAACTATCAGAAAGTAGTCGAAACATTTATAAGGTGCTGTACAAATCGCTGAGAATGAGAAGTTTCTTTATAGAGTATCTTCAAGAAAATATTTTGGGTAGCATTTGATGATAGTAAAAGGAGTTGTATAGCTTTGATTGAGTGTTTTAATATATGAGAAAGTGGAGTGAAATATATCTCTTCATTACATAGTGAGTTAGGTTACTTTTTGATGCTTATGCTATAAGTCATATCACTGACTCTCCTATCCGCCTGAAGGCACACGGGTAAAGAAAACTGAATGACTGGACAATAGCACTGGTGGGAACTGGTTGAGTCCTAAGGGTCATCACTGTCCACTGGTTACAACCTTTCCCTTAAGAAATACATCCCGTCACCGATGGGAGCAGCCAGATAATATCTACGATACCGAAGTCGACTTTTGTATTATAGTCATATTACTCCGCTACTGGCCCTAGAGTCGCAAGTAAGTACATCGCGACCTTAACTCGATACATTAGTGACCTTGACAACACAACTTACCGCAAAAGTCGTGGCGCCACATACCCGCAGCAAAATCGTTAAACTCACTTGACGTCAGCAAGCAGCAACTCGCCATAACGCTTGGCGCAATACAAATCGTACGCTTCTCCGTCGACTCACTGGTGGGGGAGTACTGTAGCGATAGCCTTATAAGCCAGATAACATCTACGATACCTAAGTCGACTTTTGTATTATGGTAATGTTACTTGGTACTGGCCCTTGCGTCGCAGGTTCGTATCGCGACCTTCACTCGGTACAGTGTACCCTCCAGGGTGGAGAAATCTAACCACTATACCGGTAGCATCTCATCCTTTGTTCGAGCGCCCCCCCCCCCACTTGCGAGAGGGATGCTTATGTCATAAAAAATTTCGCAGTTGTGTCTGAGTGAGTACTAAAAATCAATCATCTCGAATAATGTATAAATACTGCTTAAGATTATAGATTAATCTTGCAACACTGAAGCATCAAATACAAATGCAGAAAACTAAAACTGTAATCTTTAAGAAAATTGTATTCGATGTTTTTGAGAATTTTAACCCTTTGCTTTCGGATGGTGCTTCTCACTCACCATTCAAGGTGGTGCATCATTTTGACGTGTTATTTACTTAATTTTGAATGTTAAAAATACCCGCTGGGTAATAAGAAGATGCAGACTATTTAACAGGAGAATTCAACTTTAAACAATTTTCAGTGCAATAATGGAGTCTTTGTATTAAGTGAATAATTATGCATCGAATTACTTTTCCTTGTGCAAAGGTTTAAACATCCATGAGTCCAAAGAAAGATTACTTTTGGAATTCAGTCTGCCATGTATCTCCATTTGTCACAGTACTTAAGAAATCAACGAGTTAAGTGAGTAGAAATTTACATTTTGTTTTATTACTAGAATTGTTGATTGTTGACGAATTTGGTCCAAAAGATGATAAAGGATTAATGATCCATTGATTTTTTTTTTCTATATACAGTCATTCAAAAAAGTATTGGTACACTTAGCTTGAAACTATGTATAAATCTGTTTATCACATTAAATAAAAACCAAGTCTATCAAAAAATATTTTAACATTTGGTGTACAGTTTGTAAGGAAAATTTAAATTGATATTTTAGAATTATAATTTGATTTAGCTTTTCAAATAAAACTTAAAAGCAAATAGGATTCAAAAAAAGTATTGGGACCACTCTTGAAATGAGAAACTCAACAAACACATAGCACATCAATGAAACTGAATTTTCTACCACCTTTTTTAGAATATAATTTTAAACTTAAAAGTTTCAGCTAATAAGATTACCTATAAAAAAAAGTGGAAAACAAAGATATATCAATTGATGTGTCACATTTTGTAATCAAATATTGGAAAAATCAGTTCGTTGTTTAGTATAGTATATCAGGAAATTCAGTAAGTCTATTGATTACTCAAGATTCAAGAAAACAAATAACGTTAAGTAACAATGATCAGGGATTCTAAGGACATTTAATAAACGTGACGAAAGGTGGATTGGGAAATAAGTTCACTTTAATCCAAATATTAGAGCAATAAAATTGACTCTGCAATATAAAAGCAAGTATAGAAAATCTGTAAATCCTAGAACTGTGAGAAATGTTTTTTTTTAAACATAAATATCTTTACAGAGTATCCCAACGAAAGCGCTACATCAGCAAAGCTAATTGGCAAGCTAGGTTGGCATTTGCTAAAAGTAAGTAAAGCAGTCAAAAAGAATTTGGGGGGGGGATGTAATTTTTTTTCATGAAAGCAAATAAAAGACTTTCGTATCGGACGACAAACAAAAAGTCTGTCAGAAACCAAATACATCAATGCATGCCAAAAATTTGCGGCCTCAAGTAGTCTGAGGTTATATGGTAAGCACTGTTGTCGGTTACTTACATTTTATTGATGGAGCATGGAATATATATGTCTATCTTGACTTTCTCAAGTGAAATTACAACAGATCAAACTGAGAATCTCAATACATTTTCGGATATACCAAGCTAATGATCTCAGACCTATTTTTAAGTTATGCTGATTCTTATAAGTTATGTGTCCTCTACAACTATCCTAATAATATTAAGACACCTGCAGAATATCCAAACCTCAAACCTATTGTGCATGGGGGAGGGGGAGACATTTGCAGCAAAAACTGTATAAACATCAAATTTCTAACAAGCAGGATTTAAGAAAACATTTTGATGCATTTGTAGTTTAATCCCCTGCTTGTCGCGCTTTTCAAAAATCACCAATTCGGCAACCATGAATATGCGCCATGTTTTTTGGAGCTCTTCCAGTCAAGAAGAAATATATCCTACGGTTGCCATAATAAAAATAATCTGGGTTGCCAGCATTGGCGTATTATCGACAGCTTGGTGAAAAGGGGGGTTAAACCGCACATCAACCAACATGGTGTAGAATGAGAATGAGTCAAAATCGATTGATCATCCATGTCAAATAGACTTTGAGAGATCATAAAAAGCAAGGATGGCAGAACAAGATATTAACTTTTAAATTTGCATTTCTTTTTTCTGAATTTGTTGGGTATTGTCATAATACTTTTTTAGTGGATGTTTTTACTTAATTTTTTTTAATTTTTTATTATAGCAATAATTGCATTAATATGAGAGTTTTATTTGAATTATAATGATCTGTATATATCAAAATATTAATTATTTTCTTTGCTTTAGTTTTATTTGTATATTTAAGTAAAATATTTTTATAAAATCTTTTGAATTGGAATGTGTCCCAAAATATTTTCGAGAGTCTATGCATGTGAAAACGACATTTCAATAAATTTTATAAATATAGTTTTTAAAAACACGTTTATTTTAGTGCATTTAAGTAGATTTTTTTTCTTTGGTTTGTGATCCCTAGTAGCATACAAATATTGTGCAATATTGTTTAATATCATATAATATTGCACAGTATTGTACAATATTATGCCACAGAAAGTGCTACATGGGATTAAAAAGCATCAAGCATGATTCATTTAAAATACATCTGTAGTAGATGCTATCTACAAACATTTTTAAACATCTGGCAGTTTTCAGGAATTTATTTCCTTTTATGACCAGAAAATAAATTTCTTAATGAGAGAAGAATTGACTCTCTAGATAATCAAAAATGGGTAAATATTACCGAGTAAAAAACATGCATTAAAATTCTTTTTTAACATAAAATTCCTAATACGAAAGAAGGTGAGGTTACGCATTGATTTAAATGTAATTGTTTTTCAACTTTCAAAGTGTTTAATTTGTTATACCTTTTCGCTATCTGGTAGATCGTCTATGTCAGTTAAAGATAAAATGTTGGTAGGGTCTGAGTATTGTATACCAAGATTGCTCAAAAATCTAAGTAATATTCGCTGTTTTATGTTATTACCGTGATGTTGTGCAATAATAATTCCTATCAACTGGCCATAGAGTCAATGAATGTTACTATTTGGGTATTTTACGTTGTTTGCATGAAACATTTCGTCGAAAACGACATGAAGTGTCGTTAGCACTCTGGGTTTTTGCACCACAATAACATGCTTTCTCACAGTGCAGTTTTGCTGGAAAGTTTTGAGAAACTTTTAACAATTAAGGCACCACAAAGGTTCACAATCGTCTGATAAAAAAAATTCCACATTTGGAAAGGTTTTTCGTATTTTTAAGTCCAATAATTCGATGAAAAGAAAACTCGTTTCAAACTCTAAAGAGGTTTATTCAAAGTGACTTTAAAGCATATTTTGATTGGAAAAAAATTGGCAGAAGTGCATTAAAGAAATTAAAGGAGATAAATAATATCATTTTTTTAGGTACCAGGTACTTTTTGATGACAATAATAATTCATAATTCATATAAGTATGTAAAATTTTAAAATCTCTTTTTCTCTCGTTGATTTTTAAAAGATACTGTTAAAATTGAAAAAAAAAATGAAATCAAATTAACCTTTTATTTACAAAGGTGCATTAAAGTACCTTTTAAAACTGGTTTATATCGTCTCGATATCACAATTTTTTCTGGCGGTATTCAAAAGAGCAGATTAACTTAAATTAGGTAGCCAATATTTAATGTAATCTAAAAGAAATTAAAAATATTTAATTATTAAATATCGATTAAGATATTTTAAAGAATTAAAAATGTTTATTATCTCCCTGGATTGGCGCATTTACTCTGCAAGGAAACTCGATTAATGGCCAAAAAAATTGAATGTAAAATAATTTGGTAAAAAAGGGTTAATTAAGTAACTGATTAAGTTATGAAAATAATATAGTCAGGGCGTAACTAGGGCAGGGGCATACGGGGCAGTTTCCCAGTGCCCCCACATATTTGGACCCCCCAATCGTATATAAATATTATTTTATGTTTCCTTCTTTAAAGAATCTTCTTCATTACTAAAGTAGTGAAGCACAGGGTCCCCCAAAGAAGTTTTTGACCTGTGCCCCAACTAAGTCGGGCCCGGAGTATAGTATTCTGCTGTCGAGAACATAAAAGTGCAATAGATTTCCAAAATAATTCACTAGGATGTAGGTTGTGAGATTCCATCGTTACAAAGCCCAAATTAAATAAAAGTATATCGAAATTAAATTAGCTGAATAGTGCATATTACTGAATTTAAGCAGTACATTTGCTTTTTACAAATATACTTAGTAAAAATAATTTTAATTTCAGAAATAGAGTTATGGTAGGGAATATTCAAGATATCTATTTGGAAAACTTTCATGGAAATTTATTCATTCATAGAAATTTCTTTTTAAAAAATTATCTTTATTTAACTTTATTTATTAATTCCATAGCTAGCCATTTGAGAATGCAGCAGGTGCAATACATTGGACTCCATGATCTAAGCCGACCCTAGGGCTCATCAAGAACTAAACGCTCGCTTTCTTTATATATTTTTTTAAAAAGAAAATATACGTAACTCGAAATTATTAAGTAGCTGACATTTTTTGGTCTGACTATAACAGGAATTATAATGCGTAAAGGAGCCCTAGATATTGTTATGGCGAAAGAGAGAGAGAGAGACAAATGTATGATCATAGAAACCACGACTTTTATATATGATCAATCTTGGTTAACCTGTTGATTAGTTTTGTTGAAACTTACACAATTCTACAACGCTTCCTTTGCACTTTTGGGAATGACAGTGCTGAATTATTATCCCGTTATAGACACGGAGAAAAACTTTTTAGAGTTATACAATAGAAAAAATATTGTAGATATGTTTGAATTGAAATTCCTTCATTGAAGGCTCTTGCTATGTTGCTTTAAAGACAAAAACTTATTGAACCATTCCAAAGACGATGTTACGGATCGTAGGTACTTAAAAAGTTGGACACCCTGTCATACAAAATGATTCAACATGAAATATGCATATTTGAATAGATATATTTTCCAACAAGTTTGTTTAAAGCTTATTTTGAATTCTTTTAAGTTTATCTTTGAAATATAGTTTACCCCCCCCTTTTAAATATAGTTAGCATTCAGACCTCTTTACGGAGATGGTCTGTCATGCCTCATTCTTGTACTTTTTAATTATTAATTATTATTATTATTACTTGTGAGTATTACATTTTAAAAGCTCTGCCCTTCTGCGATGCTTGTTCCTAAAAATTAAATGACTCTGGACAATCAAAGGATCGAGAATTAGAGATCGATTTCGCCATTACAAGCCTAAACAGTTTCTGTTGAATCATTTTGGTACCAAAACCTTGCTGTTGGTACCCCAGGTAGCACGGAATGTTGCTTAGTATTGTAAGATATTATATCATATTAAATATGCAACAATATTGTTCAACATTGCGAATATGGTATAATATAGTATAATATTGTTTTTAATATACGTCCCAGGTAGCACACCCTGTTGTATGATATTGTACAATATTGTGCGATATTATATGATATTAAATAATATTCTACAATATTAAACAATATTGCGAATATTGTTCAATATCGTACAATATTTGTGTACTACTAGAGTTATACTACTGGAATATAAAGGTATATTGAGAAACCTCTTAGGTGTCGTTCTTATCATTTACTTGCAGTTAAGATCCATGCCAAAACGATTCTCCTGCAGCTTATTAAAAAAAGCCGCCAGTCTAACTGGATTAAAAAATTTCATTGAAATTATAGTAAGGATAAATCGTCAAATGCCAGGTAAAATTGAAGGGTAAAATCGTTCAACATGTTGCTATAATTTTAATGGGCAAACCACTATCAATCAGGTTATTTGTCACATCTGAAATTTTTAAAAGGTGAAATGCAAGAATTGGCTCATTTTGTAAGTAGCTCATTTTTTGAAATGAACTTGTTTGTTATATAAAATTTCTTTAAGAGAACAACCCCATGAAACAACATGATAGAAAAGTTGTGAAAAGAAAATGTAAATTAAGAATAATGAATACTTTAGATAAAAATCGCAGAAATAAAATCACTACTGAAATTGTGTCATAGGCAAATAGATACTGGTAAATTCAAAAATTGTGTATATGGTAAATAAAGACAATGAAATAATTCATACTTTCAAAGAGTAGCATTTTAACAGCCTATTTTCTTTGCTATTTAATTAGAAGACACCTTCTTTTTCGAAAATATATTATTCAATTAATTCAGATATTAATCAATAAAATACTTGAGGTGTTTGTGCAATAAAGTATTTTATTGATGCGTTATATATGCGTCGAGTTATAATTTAAATTGTTTAATTTATAAAAAATGAATTGATGTAAGGGATTGATGCATTACTCAGTATACAAAATATAGTGAATATATCCGCATAGTGAATATTTTTCAATTCCTACTATTAGCTTACACTGTTCCTATATATATATATATAGTTCAAACTTTCAATCTTATAAAATACTTTATAAAATACTTTCTATCATCCAATCAAGTTCAATTAAATTTTTAAAAACTTGTAGTGAATGACATTTGATGTTAACACAGTTTTTTTTTCAATTATTAATTCATCAATTTCTTATTAATTATTTAAAAACTAACTTTCTTGCCAAAAATCTTCATTTCCCCGCCACCAAATGAGTAATGAATTCGCTTTGCTTTTTCCCCAACATTAATGAGGTTAGGCTTATTATGTTTTTGGCCGTTTATTTTAAATAATTCTGTTTATTTTCATAATGTTTGATGCATTTAAAATTAAACATTGTTGATTAATCGATTTTTCGGATTCATTTTGAAGTACTTTCAAATTAAAATAATACAGAATTAAGAAAATTAAAAATTTCTTTTCTGTATTGGTGTCTCCAACTGGTGTAGAAAATTATTATATTTTGCATTGTCACTTTGAATTCTCACTTAGCGTTGAAAATTCAATTTTAATATAATGTTTTGATTAATTATTTATAGTCATTGTAATTGTTAAAATGGGATAGCCTTGTAAGTATGGCGTAGGGTTCGCATACCTTGGGTTGTGAGTTCGAATACCATTTATAGAAAGATGAATGGAAAATTGCCAAGTCGATTCTATTTTGCCGATTAATATTGTGATTATGTCATATTTATATTGATTGCAATTATTTAATAAAAAGTAACGAAAATAATATTTTTTTTTGTTAACCTAAGTAGGCATTGATATCTGGTGATGTCTACATAAGCCAGATAACATCCCTCGGACCGAAATGCACTTTTGGCCCAACGGATATGTTACTTAGCTGCTAACCCCAAGAATGCGAGTTTGAGTGTAGCGTTATCCGCTACCACCACAATGGTGAAGGCGACGACTTTGGATAAAGCAACCTATGTACGCAGCTTCGTTCAATTGTCGTGACACCCTCTATCGGTAACAACAAAATCTAGAAACGCATTAAATACGACAGTTAACATCACCACTAAACCTGAAAACTCACGGTCGCCATAAAGCTTGGATAATTTATATCGTTCGTTTAACCACTGACTCACTGTTGGGAGAGTATGTGGTGACATTTATATAAGCCAGACAAAATCCCTCGAACCGATTTGCACTTTTGGTCAAATGGATATATTACTTGGCTACTAACCATAAGGTTAGGAATTCGGGTCATGCGCTTTCCGCTGTAGCCGCAGATTTATAAAAAATTCCTTTTTTTATATTACTTGTTAGTCATTAGATCGCTAACTTTTAAGTAGTATTTGTTTTTCCTGAAGAAACAACCTTTTTAATCAATCGTTCTTATAAAATCCGGTTTCATTTGGTTTGGATAATCAGGATAATATTAATCCATTCCAGAGTTCTTGTCTATCGTATTGTATTTAACGTGACTCAATGTACATGAGAGTTTTTTATAATCTGAATACATATTCTCTTGAACTTAATTCAGTACGCTCATTGGAACAGTTGCTTCTTCGAATCTTTTTTATATATTTTACTGTGCAGTGTAAATTATTGTTTATCATGTTTTGTAATGAATATTAAATGTAACACGATTAAAATGTGCCACAATTTATGCATTAATATGATTCCTAAATCAAATTTATGCTTTATTAAGATCATCTGCTAAATAATGTTAGCTGTTAAGCTCAGAAAATAATAATAAAAGAAATACACATAAATAATTTATTAACTGTAACTGCTTGGTACAAGTCAAAATCAAAATGAGCGCGCTCCGTTTTTGAACGTTGAATTTGGTTGTATGTAATTTTTTTTACCGGTAACATTTGTTTTTCGTAGAGATAAGCCATCTCTGCGATTTATTTATAATTGGTTAGAGTATTATCATCTTTTCTGTGTAAGTACTAAAAATTGAATAAAATGACTTTTTTTGGTAATTATTTTTCTCTTTGTCTAAAATGTACTGACCTTCAAATCAGATTTTGATTTGAATTTTGGATATGGCATGTTTTGTTTATTGATTATTGTTAATAATTACGCACGTGGTTTTCGCTACTTGTGTAAAATATACATTTCTTAAATTTAATTTTCCATTTAATGCTTCATTTCTTTTGCTACTGATAAACAAGTGCAGTAGTTAATCGTTTATTATATATCTTCGCTATGAACGGTTACTTTTCTGTATGTAATCTTATACGTTTGATTCTTCGGTTTATTTCAATCATATTTATTTATGAATTTCTTTACAAAATTCTTATTTCTTTCAACAGATCACACTATGGAAGATTATATAAAAGTTGAAAAAATTGGAGAGGGTAAGTATTTATGTTAAGAGTTATTTGAAGGTGTATGTAACTTAAGACCTTGCTTGTTTAGATCTAAAAAAATATTTTAGGGCTTGCAAATTTGTAATAAGCAATTCATGAAGTAAAATGTTTTATAATAACTAGAAGCAAAATTATTAGAAAGGTTGGCATTAAAAAAATAGTATACTGGTTTTATTTTTTATCTAATATTCTACTTTTGATGAAGTGGCTTTGATTGTAAGAAAGTTTGATTTATCTTACCATTTTTTTGTTGAACCTCTGCCAGAAACTAAAGATTTATTTGGGGTAATGTGCATTCATAGTATATGCAAAAGCTACAATTATGATAGAACTCTTTGCAAGTCAAAAATTATTTGTATTGTTTGCTAATAATTATGATTTCATACAATCATAAATTACACTCAATTTAGATAAGTTTTTTTTGTCAAAAAAGTTTATATAATAAATTAAAGTAAGAAGACTATTTGATAAAACTTATTAAACAAAAATCTCTATAATGGACAAGGTTCAGTTGTCTGTTAATTCAGTAATCAGACTGTTCATTTAAAATATGACTAAGCAGAAAAAATGTGTTACTAAGATTTTCTTTCATTTTTTAAAAAATAAGGTTAAGATGCAATAAACCTTTTGCATCTTAACCCTTGCACATAAATAATGGCTGAAGTTGGGGGGGATTATTTGCCCTTTTTTTGTGGGGCTGTTTCATTTGACAGCAATTTATTTTTCTACTATACATAAAGTAATCAAGTGATAATTTTGTTTTTGATTAAAAAAAAAGACTTAATTCTTTTCTTCTCCACCCCAAATTTCTTAGGACTTTTTGAGACACTTGTTACACACTATAAAATATGTACAAAGAAGAATGAAAAGAGAAAAATTAGTTATAGGATCAGAATCTTTTAACATACTATTTATATTTAATTTGTAACTCATTTACAATTTAATGAGAGTTACTGTTCATCTTTTAGATTACAAGTTGGAGGTCACAAACGTTTTTTAAACACAATTATTCTTTTCAAATCATTGGAGTTAAGTTTTGCGTCTTCCTTTATTCCTCCCTACACCCTTCTCCCTGACAATCGATATGACCATCAAATTTTTTTATGATAGTACAACAAGTAAATTGAAATATGTTTGGAATGTACTTTAATAGGAAGCAAAAGTAAACATTCTTTATTATTCAGCTTTCCTACAACTTACATGGAACAAAAGAATTAGTAATTACATCTTGGTTTTTAATTTGGTTTTTTAATATTTTTTCTTACAGATTACTTCAGATAATTTTCATTTCAAAATATTGTACTAATTGAAATATATTAAGTATTTGGTTATAAATATGGTAATTTTAAAATTTATTTGGGCATTCCTAACAATTAATTTGATTATTTATCCTATTATATATTTTAAGGGTATAATGTTTTGATATACTGGTGAAAAGAATTTTTTAAACGTAATTTTTTTGTGTTTCAGAGGTGTTTTTTTTATATTACCAAGAAAATTTTGAGATGAGGTAATTAATACATTGATGAAAGTTTAACTGTATTAAGTGAATATGCATGTGAGATATTCAGATTTTAAAAAGTTAATAACTAGAATAAAATTCTGTAATTGTAAAAGTCATTGCTTAATATCTTTTACGATTTAATCAGTTGAATAATAATTTTTAATTTTGAAAAATTCAGTTATTGCAATTTCTGGCATTATATGAATAGATTTGTATCTTCAAGTTAAAACTTTTCTGAGTATTATATTTAGCTTAATAGTAGGCCATTCTTTTTTGTTTGTATATTTTATTAAATTTCAAAATTTAAGTTCCTTTCTAAGAGCTTGATTAAAACAATTGATATTTAGAGGATTAACAACAGTTAGGGTCTGTGGCGAGTTCACTGTCAAATAATTCGTTTAAATCCTCCGTCCAAAGAATGTTTTTTATCTTTCCAATATATGCTATATTTTTTATAAATCATATGTTGGTTGTCTGAAATGGAAGAAAATTATTTATGTTGGGGAATGTAGACATAATTCCTTTCTGCCATTGTGTTTGACAATAGAAAAATTCTTGAATATATAAATTGTATTCTGTTTATTTAAGGCTTGTAATTGTAATTTTCTTATTTTAAACAAATTTTGTTAGTCTTATAAGTTTTTTGCAGTTTAAGGATAAAAAATATGTTATTTGCTTAGGTACATATGGAGTTGTTTATAAAGGGAAACACAAAAAGACTGGTCGGATTGTTGCTTTGAAGAAAATAAGAATAGAAAATGAAGATGAAGGAGTGCCTTCAACTGCTCTCAGAGAAATATCTTCATTAAAGGAGCTGAAACATCCTAACATTGTTGGGTAATCATTCAAGACTAATTTCATATATTATGTTTTTTTACAACATGCTAATTGTATATGCCAAATAACAGGTTGCTTAATTTTTCTATAAAGCAAAGCAGTTTTTTTTTTAAAATCCTAATTTGGTGGGGTTTTTTTTATAGCTTTACTATTTTCCTTTCCTCAGAACTTCTTATTGCATTTCAATCAGTTTTGATAAAGTTTTTAAAGAAGCTTATTCTTTCTCAATTTCAATAAAATAGTGAAATGCCATGAATTAAAGGGCAATCATATCCTGTTGTTTATGAATAATAAGAGGTGGAATTTGTCAACTTTATTAATAAAACTAAAATTATGCATTAAAATACCAAATATGGACTTATTTTTGAAGAAAATTAATTTTAGTTCTAACAAAGAATCATTTAATATTGTAGCTTGTTCTGATTGGCTTAAAAAAACTGCATCTTTGAAACCAGCCCACTAATTTGGATGGTACATGAAAGCCCTTACTGAATGCTATGTGCAGTTACGAAAAAGGGAATTTCTTAATTCTTCAATTTGAGCTGATAACAAATTTTGTGCTAAAGTGGATTTGCCTAGCATAATTCTTTTTCTCTTATAAGGAAAGGTTATTCTGCATTTAAAATTTTTTGTTTGGCTTTGAATAAGAAACCATATTTATCTTGAAAACTTTAAAAATTGTGTTGTGAAATTAGATAAACACAAGCCAACATGTCAAACACAGTTGTTTTTTTTTGTGTATGTATATATGTGTGTGTTGTTTAAAATAAGGTAACGGTTAAACTATGATTATTTCAGGCATTTCTACTTTATGATACTGTAATGCTAACACTTGGATTTAAATCACTTTGGGACTGATATTGTGTTTGACACATTAACTATGTTACTGGTTTAGAATTGTTATCTACAGTGCACAAAATTTCTTTAAATGCTTCTAAAGGACTGTGAAAAGAGCACTGATTTCAATGCCTTGTATGAATGACTTGACAATGAGTGTAATGTTAGATGTTGTCATCTAACCCCATAAAAATAAAGATAATGGAAATTGTTTGAAAATGTTTTGCTTTCTTGAAGATTAAATATATTATCTCTTTTTTTCTGTTGACTATAGTAAAGAATTTCAGCATGTTTCTGAAATGAAATTTAGTGCCAGTGTTGTTGAGATTTCCAAAAAGTGTTTATTATCTACATATCAGTGAACTGTGAGATCCTATCAAAATTCATAAAAGAATGTTGAATATAAAGTTTGACTACAGATGGTCAAAAAAAGATTCAATGATGCCCAAACCAAAGCATTGGTCAATAGGCAATTTCACATCAATAAAGTGATCAAATAACATGAAAACTGTAATGTATAACATACCAGTTGTTAGGGACTTCAATATTCCAAGTGTCCTAAAGTTAATGATAGTACTTTTACAAATCTTCAGGACTCAAAATAGGAAATTGCAAAATTGTTGTGAAAGTTTTTAAATCAGAAAAATAGTGCAAGCTTTTGCCAGTTTGTCAAATGAATTACTAGGATTGTCTTTGTTGGTATACTCATCATACAATGGGTAATAATCTAATATAATGTAGTTAAAATGCTCAAAGAAACTTTCTTCCTTACTCAATTATTCAATTGATATCTGACCTGGATAACATCGAAGTATAAACTTGGGAAGTGAATTCCATGGCATACATGTAAATATGAGGTAGACATGTCTTCAATTGAAAATACAACAGTCAAGTTTTCAAGCATATTTGAGTTGTACAGGTAGTTTTAAAAAATATGGAACATGGCCAAAATGATACAAATATTAAATTGGTGAGTTGCGAAAAGAAATTGAAATGCAGCCTGAAGTTTTAATGCACGATTTTGTTCAATAATTATTGCTTCAAATATTGAACTCAAATATTGTTTTAAGGTAGAAATTTCAAAATCATATATGAATTATAACAAATGAAAGTTGTTGGTCTACAAAAAAGTGTATATTGTATATTTTATTTAATAACATGTTTGAAAAAAATGTGATTTATGTTTAAAATTGTTCTTTCAATTGTTTTCATTTATTTGTCTTTACTATTTAATTCACTAATGCTTTGTTTGCTTACAACTTAATATTATATTATGGTTAATTTTTAGTTGAGCTACTTTTAAAGAAGTTTATTTTCTCTGAAATTCAGTTTTGTACTTATATTTTCAAACTAGTTTTACTTTGCATGATCTGTCTGGAAATGTTGCTTGTTTCAGAATATGTATTTCTTTAAAATTTCAATTGAGATTTAGGTTACAGTATATATTAAAAGATATCTTATCTTTAATATAAAAAAAATGGGCTAGTGAATATAAAGGGGGAAAATAAAGGAATAAATATAAAAGGAATACCAGGAAAATCTTAACAGAAAATACAATTTAAATGTTTTTTAAAATTATTACTATATATGCTAGGGTGTATTAAAAAAGTATAATAATAAATGTATTAACAAGTTTATCTTTCAAACAGTGAGATTTTCTTTAAAAACTATGGGGGAGGGGGCCGTAGTTTACTTTTTTCCCTAAATAGCACCTTTTACAAAGTATTAAGCTAGTCACATTTATTTATATTTATTAAACTTTTTTTGTTATCTCAATTACATACTTAATATGTTAATGAGTAGACATAATCTTAAAAATAATAGATGATGAGGAATAAATTTTTAAAGATTTTGTTTTGAAGAATCTTTGATTGGAGGTTAAAATACCTGATATCTTCCAGTTCCATAAAATTTTCAGCTAATTAATTTATATATATATTTTAAAAAATTTTAGGCTTATGATATGTGAACATGAACATTATTTAAGAAATAATATACTTCTGTTCTTTTTAATTCACCTCTAGCAAAAATAATAAAGCCTGATCAAAATTCTTGAAAAAATATCCTTGTGTATATCTGATTATGGAAGTTCTGAGTATAATAATTTTTGTTTCTAGACTTCTAGAAGTGGTGATGCAGGAAAGCAGATTATATCTTGTGTTCGAATTTTTGTCTATGGATTTAAAGAAGTATCTTGACAGCATACCTGATGGGCAATTTATGGAAAGACCGCTTGTTAAGGTGATTATATTTTTATTCTTTAATAAAATTTGTCACTCAAAATAAGTTTTTCTTTAAAGAATTATGCTATTGCATTTGGAGTGAATCTTGGTTTTCTGAAACTTAGAAAATTGCAAATCAGCTGATTTCATACAAAATAAATCATACATTTCTATATTTTCTATAAAAATTTGAAGTTAAATTTCTCTATATTACTAATTAATACTTAGTTGGTAATTTTTTTCCCTACCTTCATGCATTTTCATTTATCAGAGAATCTTCACCCTTCTTTTTCCAAAAATGATATTTGCACAAATATAAGCACATTTCAAAATAATATTTGTAATATATGCAATTATATATATTCATTTATGCATAAATTTGAATAGATTTTCATGATAATTCATTTAATGACTGTATTATCATTGTCCATTATCATGATATTAGGAATGCTGAAGATAATGATTCTTATTGCTTTTACTCTGGGCTCCATGTCTTAGTAACATTACTGTAATTTTGTATTTCTTATGCTTTATTATTTCAATTCTTTCCCTCTCCCCCAATATGCTTTATCATAACAGTTTTATCACTACTAATTCATTTGCATCATAAAAATCAAAATATTAGAATTACAAAATGGTTCTAAATGTTTTGTTAATTGGCTATTTTAAATGGAAATATTGTATTGAAATATAATATTTTACTTACTAAATTTGGAATATTGACAAAATCCTTCATACAAAATAAGGCTGAAAAATTTGCTTTAAATTAAAGGGGAACTGTAAATTGCCATATGATATGTATAAACCGCAATTACCCTTGTCTTTGTACAATCAAATGATTACCAACTTTCTGATTTGAGAAAACCTTAGAAATTTAGATTTCAGAATGGCTAATGGTTGGTATTTCTTATCAGTAATCAATTTAATTATATTATTATAATGGCAATAATTTTGAAACTATGTTGATTTTTTGTAATCTTCTATTATATTATTATTCTATTATAATTATCAAATTTATCTTATTTTTTATATTATAAATAATATATTGTAATATATTATAATTTATCTTATCTTATTTTCAATATTTTATTTTTTTCAATTAAAAGAACTGTTTAGAGTGAGATAATTCTTGAACTGGTAGAGAGATAATTCTTGAAATACATTAATATTATTAGGTGAAGTACTATTAACCAATGGCAGTTTTCATATTTATTTTTAATAGTAATTTTGCAATTGACAAACACTGGATTTATATAGCATTTCCCCTTGCATATTTTCAGAGCTATCTTTACCAGATATTGGATGGCATTTTGTATTGTCACCGCCGCAGAATCATACACAGAGACTTAAAGCCTCAAAATCTCTTGATTGATCAACAAGGAGCCATTAAAATAGCAGATTTTGGTCTTGCCCGAGCTTTTGGAGTTCCAGTGCGTGTTTACACTCATGAAGTTGTCACTTTATGGTACAGAGCACCTGAAGTGCTTCTGGGTTCACCAAGATATTCTACACCAATCGATATTTGGAGTATTGGTTGTATATTTGCTGAGATGGCGAATAAAGCGCCTTTGTTCCGTGGAGATTCTGAAATCGATCAACTATACAGAATATTCAGGTATGAAACGAATAATTATTTGTCTGATGTCCTGCATTTGGTTAAGATTTTCTTCATTTATTCTAACCTTTAAGTTTTAAGCTTCTTGTTTGCTAGGTGTTAGAAAAGCTTGAAATTTTTTTGATGACTACAACTGTTTTTATAAAGGGGGAGGGGATTGTTGCTTTTATTGAATAAAAAAAGTTGAACCTTCTTTTTGAAAAATAAAAAGATCTAGAAAATAGGAGCTTGGTGTTAAGTTGGAGACACATTTTTGTCAAATATTAAAATTAAATTTTAAAAATAAATCGATACAGAAAGCTTAGTAGGAGGGGGTAGTGAGAAAAGAAAGAGACTTATTTTCCCTGTGCTTAGGGATTGTCAAGTCTCATTGCAGTCCTTAACTTATTAAATACAGAAATTTATCCCTACAAACCCTCCTATTTAAAATCAAACAATGACACATATACATATGTAATGCAGTACAATTAGTTGCATGGTAAATTTGATTTTTCGGAATCATAATAGAGTTAATAAAATTTTGTTTTATTTAAATAAATTATAAATTGACTGCCCCAAAATGAAGATTTGGAATGACATGTATACACATCAAACACATTTAACTGGTTAAAAAAAATAATTCCCCTTGTTTAGCAGTTTTTTTCATAATGCATCTTAAAAAACAAGTATGACTTTTCAATTTTGGTATTTAAATATCCAAAAATATAAATTTTTATATGCTCTAATACTCTGAAAACTCATAAAAAGTCTTTGCTATAACTATGGTGTCCAAATGCAATTAATAATATATTGGGTTTAAAATTATTTTCACTTTTTTGGAGAAGGGGGGGGGGCTTTGTATGAAACTCTTTCTTTTTAAAGAAATGCTTTTGTAGAAATGTAGACATTTTTCTTATGACATTTGCCATTGTAATATATCATTTACGATGAAAAACACATTTGAATTTCAGCCAACAGCTTTCTTTGGGTTTGTTTTTATCATGTCAGGACATGTTGTTTACCGGATGAGGTTTTTGATATCAACAAAAATTCGTAGACGAAAATTAAAAATTTTATTATTTGCACGAGCATCTCAAAAAAAATCAGCTTTAATAATGTGTTGCCATTGCATTTACAAAAGCTCTGATTTTTTTTAAAAAAATAAGTTAATTACAGCAGCAATTAAAACCTAGAACAATGTAATTTTGAACTTGGTATTATATGAACCGAAATAAATAATAAATATGATATTTTTTAAAACAATAAATGCAAGACAAAGTTTTTTTGGTTGTTTGCGATATACTAATGTAATATAATATTGCAATATTATATTATTCAGTTTAATTGTTTCATTCAATTTACTAATTCAATGAAACAATTAAAATGAATAAAAATATAATTTAACTTGGACGAGCAAATGGTGCTTGGCCGTTCAAGAAATTATGTTCTGACATAATACATAGAAATATGTGTAGAAGATTTCATTTGAATCTTTTTCCTTATTTGCTTTATTAGCCCTTGCGCATAGCTTAGTTCTTTTTGTAATTTACATCATTACCATTCATCAAAGGTGTTCTTTATTTTTATTTATTTGTTGGTTTTTAAGAATATATAATGGACTTTTTGAGTCAATCTTAGATTTAAAAATTTGGCTTGATGATTCTGTTGTGCTGAAATATATTCAATCTTAACGTTTCAAGTAGAAAATTCAGTATCAACCTTAACTAGGTAACAGTTTTTATTTCTGGAATTTATTCTTTCATACATAATTTATAGTTCAACTTTTAAATTTGCTCAAAACTCATTTTTAAAAAAAATTGTGCCTGTATTTACTAGGCAAGTTTAATGTAATAGCATCAAGATGCTTTTTTTTTTCTTATGTAATCATCCTGTGTTGTATTAATGATTAGATGTCAATGCAATTCAACAACTATATAAAATGTCTATCAATTTCTTGATTTAACAACAAAAAAATGTTTGCTACCATTTGAGTTAATAAAACTTAGTTTTATTTTTATATAGGACTTTAGGAACACCTAATGATGATATTTGGCCTGGAGTGACTGAACTCCCAGACTACAAAACAACATTCCCGAACTGGAGACAAAATTCTTTGGCTGTGCTCTCTACTAGACTAGGAACTGATGGCCACAGTTTGCTAGCAGTAAGTAATCTTTTGCATTGCATGTATATTTTTTTTTGTCAAAAAGTATAAACTTTTAATTATTATCTTAAAGAGCAAGGAAGGCTTTCTTTTTAATGTTACTTTATAAAAGAAACAAGATATCCTTAAAAATGTTTAAATATTTTCCTATTAAAAGTTTCTGTAATAACTGAAATGCTTTGTCTAATTTTATTTAACTGGTCTCCTTTAAAGCATGTGTAATTTGATAGATTAATCAAATCAAGGAGTTGACTTTTGACAGCATAAATTTCTAAGTAGAAATTTTTTTAATAGACTGAACAGCACCAATATATTATTATATAACATCAATATATTATCATTGAATCACAGTTAAAGTAAATGTACTCCTTAATGGCACTATTACATATGTAAAATAGGCTCATTTCTAATGAGAAAACATAAGAATTAGTAATTTGAAAGCATCTTCTGATTTGTTTGACAGTGGAAAAGGGTATTTTTCTTCTTGCCAGACTCATTTTGCTGAGCCTTAATCTAAAAGGCTAGAAATTTTCTTTAAAACTTTTCTTTAAGTTGTTGATTTATGGAATTATGACTACATTTATTCCTAACTGCCATTGTTATATCTTGAGATAAAATGAATTAATATTGATTTAAACCTGGGAGTTATAAAAAGTTATAACTAACTTTACTATTACTAAAATATTCTAATTCATTACTCTCATTTATAGGTTTAATAATATTTCAACATTTCTTTTAAAAAATAATTTTAACTCTTTTAGGATATGTTGATCTACAATCCCGGTAAGCGAATAAGTGCCTTGGATGCATTGAAACATTCATATTTTGATGATTTTGATAAAAATTCTCTTCCAACTATAATCAACAATGCTTGATATTCAAGCTTGTGTAGAATAGAAGATTGAGAATGCAAGAAAATTTTCTTTCTTCATCTCAGCACTTGTATATTTTTGTATTTTTTATACTCTTTTGTACTGCTTAGAGACCTGAGGTCTTGTCTTGTGAAATTAGGAAAATCAGCATGTGGTAATGTCCCTGAACACCCATTTTGTAAATTTAGTTTTAATAAATATTTTATATCTTTTATGACAATTATTTTTATCTGAAATATTTAAAAAGTTAAATAATTAATTAGCAAAATAAATTTGTCAAATACTTATTTCCTTACATTATACAGGAATAGAGTGTAGGTGTTTTTCAATTTACAATTAATAAGTTAAATTCGTTTGAACTTGTGTATTGTCGGACAGTCATTTAAATTTGAAGCAACATTGGTAATGAGTGTCCTAAAATGATTCAATTTTTCTAGAAGTACAACTTCAAATACATGTCACAATGTTATTGTTTTGAAGAAAATTAATTTTAAATATTGCTCATTTATTATATCAATAGAAGCTTTGCTTTTATATTTTATAGCTTATGGCCTGTTACTCTATTGACTTTGTAATATATTTGTAGAAACATTGCACCAGCTAAATGAATCAAGAAACTAATATAATTAAAAATCTATTTGATAAATTTTAATGAAAGACTTCAAGTTAATTTATTTCTGCATCTCTCATATTTTTTTTTTACCTACAGATATTCTAAAAAAACCCTATCAAAAATTGACTGACTATTGAAATGGCAGTAATTATTTATTCTGCTTTTAATCAAAGTGCACACTACTCTGAAAAAATTATCTTAGAAATTATATATATATATATATATATATATTCACTCTCCCCTACTTATCTTTATTGATACATTTTTATCATTCATTTCTGGAATGTAACTTGTGAAAATTCAACTATTGATAACCATTATTTCAGTAGAATTTGATACATCATTACTAACAAATTGTACACACAAAAAAAAGTCAATATTTTCGTTGTCGTTGAAACTTTTATTATACAATAATTTGCTGTATAAAAATGTGCTCTACCAAAATGCTAACACTTCATGCATTCAAAGAAACAAATGCTATTTTAGTATAACAAAATGTTTATTATTCAGTTTGGACGGAATGTATAAGGGCATAAGCACATTTTTGTGCTTTCAAAGTTCATATTTACATATTCAATGTACAGACAAACAATGCTGTAATAATCTATAGATAATCTTGAACACTTATTAAAATGTCAATAATTCATATTTTGTGGCATCTTTTTCTCTTAAGAACGAAAACTGAAATTATTTGGAAATATTCAGAGAAGTTCATTATCTAACCG
The DNA here is from genome assembly GCA_026289955.1 of Argiope argentata. Lineage (NCBI taxonomy): Eukaryota > Metazoa > Arthropoda > Arachnida > Araneae > Araneidae > Argiope > Argiope argentata. The sequence goes on along the minus strand of JAOUZG010031473.1, from coordinate 1,852,108 downwards.
TCTTACTCACATTCTGAATTTTTTTGTTTCTATTATTATTTTTTAATATTTAAAACAATAAATATTATATTATACTTTCATATAATAATGCTTTTGGGCTTTAAAAATAATTTTCAATCTGAAACAAAAAATTCCATATCTTAGTTCATAAAAAAATATAATCTTGATCACTAGTACAGGATGCATTGGAAGCTCTCATCGATTTTCCAAAAGTAATCTATCATTTTAAATAAATGGAAAGAGAGACTAAGCCAATCAATATTGATTGAAAAAGGGGGGAATAACATTGAATCAAATATTATACTTTGATCAAAATTTACTTTATTTTACAAATATTATACTTAATCTCATTTATTAAATTCAATATTGTTTGAAAAGGGGGGGGGGAATAACATTGAAGCAAATATTATACTTTGATCAAAAATTTTCCAGGATCTCCTTTATATATATATATAATATAAATTTTACTATTGGATCTTCTTATGTAGAAATATTACAAATCAGGATCCAGCAAATATAAACCGATAAGAATGAACTTGTTTTCAAAAAGGCATAGCAAGCACAACAATCTGGTTCTTAGAAAACTTTAAAGTGAATTTTTCTACTTACTTGATCAAGGTTTGAAGACTTGATACACTGTTGTTTTTCTTATTTCTCTGATTGATATGTTTTAAATTTTCATTTTATATCTATTGAAAGTTCTGCTGCCTGTGTCAAAAAATTCAAATTATAACACCAAACATTCTATTAGAGAAAACTATATCTATTTTAAAGCAATTTAGTTGGATTTTGCAATTTTAAACTATAACCAGATATTTGACCTGGCTCTCCTCTATATGTACTTCTGTGCAATTTTAATGAAACAATATTTGTTGTTTGACAGGTTTGATATGCTTCAAGATCATATATAATGAATCTTCTGTAGATTCAAAATTTAAAAGCAAAATGGCAATGGTAGAATTATTGAGTCAAGATTTACTATTCTCTTAATAAGGGTCTACACTAAATATAAGTTTGAATATATAGTGGGTATTTTGAATCTTAAATACTTCTGTTTGTTATTTTTTTTAAACAAGGAGAGAGTTTTAAAATTATTTAGACTTTACATATATTCTTGATATGTATACTTTCATTTTTAAAAAATATATCTGATATATATTTTTAGAACTAAAAATTATCCTATTCACATAGATGACAACAATTTCAATTATACAGCATTGTTTGAATTTTCATAATACAAAAAGCTCTAAAAAAATTGAAAGTAACTGTGCACAAGTATTTACATGCTTTAAGATAATTGATATATACAAGCCAAAAATATTTAGAAGTGAATATATAAATGGACGGATAGACGAAAATGGGCAGACTAACCTTAGATATTTTACATAAGAAAAATTTATTCTTTACTTTTATTTAACTGACATGAAATATCTTATTTAGCCTATGCTAAACTTATTTTACAACATTTTTAAAGTGAAAGCATTTAAAGGTAATAGGTTAACTATCTATTCTGAACTATTCCTTCTGTGGCAAATTTGTAACAGATCTTATTGCCAAAAATTTGAAAATTTTAAATGCTCTTTCGTGGACAAATGATTTTTTAAAAGCCCAAATGAAAATAGTCACTTTCTAACAATTTTTAAAACCAAAAAATTACTTTATGCTGCAAAATATCATTTTTCAATTAAATTATTAAAAATCTTTATAAAAAAATTTCAAATTATCAATTTTATAAAAATAATCTCATTTATTAAATTCAATATTGATTGAGAAAAGGGGGAAAATAAAAGCAAATATTTATTGATATTCTATGCTGATATTTTTTTTTACTAAGTTAGTATTTAAAAATTTTAAATATAATTCTTTCCAAATAAAATACTAAAAAAAATTTATTCATTTTCAGATAACTTTTGACAATTTTTTTACTACACTGCATTTAATAATTTAAAATGTATGCTGTTATTGTAATTTCAACTATCCAAGCAATCATTTAAAAATTTCTTTAAACTGATAATCTTTTTTCTTTTCTTCAAAAATGTTGCAATATTTAATCTGTTACAAATTTGCATACTACTACACTTACCTAGATTTCTACATATTACGCGTCTTTTCGCGTTTATTGGTGTTAATTTGGGTATTCGTACTCCTTGGCCTTCAATTCACAATCCTTTATAGAACATACAACTGAAGAAGAAGAGGAAGATCAAACCCTATTGAGTGAATTCATTTTGCTTGCAATTCAGATATCTTATTTGAGGAAACAACTTTCTTAAAGTTCAATTATACTAACTTATGTAAAATGCTGTTTTCAAATTTTATCATTCACTGGCTGTGGAATTTCCGATTGCATTTGTTTTAAAATTGTATATTATTTACTTTTGAATTTAAATTTCACATTTATCTATGAAAAGAAAATGCCATTCCTGTACAGATAGAGGAATAATGACTAGAGGAAAACACAGCCATTATTTCTCTATACTTAATACTTAAAAGGGGGGTGGAGAAAAGGAAATAAAGAAATAGAAAAGTAGCATTTAGATCAAATCGGTGAAAATGGCATGGTTTTCACCTGCTGCAAATAAATTTTTAATAACAATTGAGGGATTTCATTATAAAATAAATAAATAGTATTATTTTATTATCTAAGAATGATTCCAATTAACTGGAAAAAAAAATGAATTCTATAAATGTAAGTATGATTCCTTTAGAGAACATAAGTAGCAAATTTTAATGATTATTTAAAAAATCTCTCTTTATTTTTTTAAAAATATTTTAGGATTTGTAAAGGCATTGTACGATTAAATTTTTTAAGTTTTAAATGTACCGATTTTTTAAAAAGTAAATTGATTGTAATAATCTGTGATTTCAATGGACATTAAAACTTTCATCACAATTAATTTAGAATTATTATTGTATTTAATAAATATGACAGATATTCAATTGAAAAAAAAACATTTGTTTTTTAGTGATTATGAAACAGAAAAAAACATTTATTATGTGAAACATTATTCATTCAATAGAAATAGAAAAATAGCTTAATGAAAGCTATTTCAAAAGTACAATTGTGTGTGTTTTAACTTTTGGAAATCAACCTATTTTTTTATTATAGTTCTTTGTTTCATATAATATAAATTCATTTAAGATTTATTTAATCTTTTAAAGCCTATTGAATAAAATTTACTTATATTTCAATTCAGTAATTATTAGTATAATTAAAAATTAAATAAAAAAAATTATGTTTGAAACATGAATAAAATTCAAGATTCTTCTAACTTTTCACTCATAATTTTAAAAGAAGCAGATTGAATTAGATAAGTGATTTAGATAAAATTAGAGTGCAAGTTATATAAGTTATAAGCTTTTGTGATAATTTTTAAATTGTGATCCAATGAAAAGATGTAATAATTTAAAGTTGTTAATGAATGAAAAAGAAATGTTTTTTTAAAACTATGGTAGAAAGAAATATTGTTATAAATTTTTTTATCTGGAATTAATTAAGCTCATATATACAATTATAATGTCCATTAACATTCCTTTTGAAGTCTTATTTATTTTTATCATTCTTCAAATTTTTTTTTCACATATTGCTTACATTTCTTTAGGTTTGAAATGAAGTTAAATATAATGGAGTGACTTAATATTATGATGACTCGGGTCAAATTTATAAAGCATTTTGCATAAGGGGCAAAGTGGGTTATCACATTTTAGTTGATGGTAATTATAGTTATACTACCCATATACCATGGAACACCATTGATCTTTTTACTGATGCATGAATTTTAAATTTTGATCAATGCTATTTTGGAGCAATAATGTTTCCCTTAATAATGGCATTAAAATTTTAAGTCTTTTGGTGGTAATATTTTATACCTGATAATTTTTTTAGATAAATTTTTAATTAAACTGGATGTACATTAAACTTTTTGAAGATGTCACACTTTTCAATCTTTTAGTGATGCCATTTTATATTATCTTTTGTGATAAATTTGTTTTCATGAAAGTTGGATAAAACGTCATTTATTTTTTTCGTTGACTTATGATTTTCAAGCCTTTAGTGATACCATCTTGTATACGACAGCATTCTCGAGTTATATGATTTTCCCATTCTGGTGGCATTACAGCAACATTTTCTGACTTAACCAATTCAGTGAGGCTTGTTTCACCTTTAATCCCAAAGCATTGAATAATGTATATGCATTTGGAATTAATTACATATTATTTAGAATTTAAGTCCAATTAGCAATTAATTAAAATGGCAAATCCTGTATATTATTTGCATTGAAATAGCAATCAATATCTTAAATGGGTTAGGTAATCTAATTAAAATTTAAATAAATTTCAGGTCACAAGTTAAGTTTGAGCAATACAATTAAATTTCAATCATAAACCTTTTATGCAAACATTTGGCTGATTGTTTAATAAATTAATTTTTAAATTAAGATGTTCTAAATTAACCATCAACTAGCTGATTGAATTCTGTCAATAAAGCAGTTTCCCATTCCCATATGTCACAGAATGAAAACGACGAAAAAATAAGTCAAATGGGCCAAATAACAAGGGATAACCTGAGGCGCGATCCAAGCACTCAACACTGCAAGAGGCCATCGTGTCCAAGAGCCCTGTTTGTGGTCAGGTCCTCTTCACCTGACCGTGGGCACTCTCATTCTTTTCTTCTTGGTATCTTTCTTGGTGTTGGAATTGTAAGGATCGTCGTCCCCGGGGTTCTTGGTGAGCTTGCAGTCGATCAGGAAGGAGGCCAGGAGCGGCAGTCGCCACTTGCCTTTGAGTTTGGGCTTCGGAATCCCGAAAATGAGGAGTTTGAAGTAGCCTGTTCTTGGGGGAGTGATGGTGAAGGTGATGCGGATATCGGAGTCCTCACGGCTGATGATTCCTCTGGTATCCATCTCCTTGTTATTGGCGTCAAAGAGCTGAAACAGTTCAAGGTCAAGGATATGGCAAAACGAATCGATATCAAATAGTTGGAAGATTTAAGAGCGGAATGGTTAAAGGAGATGAGATTTTCTTGTCTTTCAGGCAGTTGTGGATTAACTGCTCAGAAGATGACGAAAGTTTCGTCTGCCTTCAGTTTCTATGCTGCAATCCTTTAAAAAATTCTTGGTGAGCTTGAGCCCTTTTTTATTAATTTTATTTTCCTCCTTTTTAGTAGTTATTCCATTTAGTCAACGCTAAATGCGATAAGTTCTATACCTTCAAACAAAGTAAAAATTTTAAAAAAAGGATTTTGATATACATTTTTCGTTATTCAAGGCAAGTAAGTTCTAAAAAGACATCGGTTTCTCGCTTCATTTTTCGTCATCAACTATGGGGATCTGCCGTAATCTGTCATTCCAGTCTCTTGCATCAGTTGCTGAGAAGCGGCGGCAGGAATTTGCCGACGGGGAGGCAAGACAAATCCAACGGGGGGGGGGAGCACAATATATTGCACTTGGCTTCAAACTAACTCGAAACAGTTAATTTTACATTTAATCAAATATTATTTAGACTTTAAAAAAAATTCATATACTGGTCCTTCCTTTCATTTTTCATTGTACATTTGTAAAAAAATATGTAATGCGATATGATTTCATTATCTCATTCACTTGTTGGATATCCTGCCAAAATAAGTTCAAATTATAAGTTAAATGAACGATTTTTTAATATCTGCAGACTTCTTTGATATTTGTCGCATTGAGTTTATAGTCGATAGATCAAAAATTGTCAATGAATTAGCTTATCACCTTAAACGGTTATATTGTCAAAAGTAGTAAAAATTATAAGCTGAATGAACGACATTTGAATGAGATGTCTGAAAATCTGCTTAACATATGCCTTCGACATCCATTATTTTCAATTTTTAGGTTTATCAAAAATTGTCTATGAAAACACGGTATATTATTGATCCCCTACCTTATCGAATATTTTGTCAAATATAGTCCAAAAAAATTAGACCATTACTTGGATATTTCGATTGTTTTACAATATATTAATTTCAAGGAGGTTTTTAAATAATCATATTCGATAATGCGCAGTTCTCTACAACCATCCTGAAATGGTGAACATTTTTACCGACGAAACTCTAAATATCTCGTCGACGGGGGGGGACAAGAGGCTACCAACAGGGGGGCAATTGCCTCCCGCCCCCTACTATCGCTGCCTCCGCAGTTGATAACCCTTCTATATCTCTTACCCTTCACCAAAATTCTGGGGGTCTAGTAAGGCTTCTTTGATTTGTTGCCAAAAGATATTTCATCCCTTCTCCAATTATCCACGTCTATCATCGGGGGCTTTGGCTGTATATACATTTAACGTTCATTACGTCCATATACCAATAGGGTGACGACGAATGGGTTATAAATGTACCTGGGGCATTTGTACAAAATGTGAATAAAGTCTCGCTCTTTAAGGGTGTATATCTCACTTTTTAAAGTAAAATTTGATGAAGCAAAAAATTATTTTCCTTGTGTGTCATTCATTGTTGGGAAGTTACTTATGACAATATAAAAATCGCATGTCCCATGACCCACTTGTTGCCACTATGCTATTTACATGGCTATTCTTCCCTCGAATCATTGGTCATTTGGCCATCAAGTTGTTGTTTTGTCATTGTGGTCAAGACATAACTGCAAGGACAATAAAGAAGGCACGGGCATACGGGGCAGTTGCCCAGGGCCCCCAAATCGAATAGAAATTTTATTTTAAGTTTCCTTTTTTAACGAATGTTCTTCATTTCTAAAGTATTAAAGCAGAAAGGGCCCCAACTAGGCTAAGTTGGGCCCTGTAATGAAATGCAGCGAGTCCCATTTTTAAAACGGGGATTTTACTGGCATGGCTAAAAAGCCTGACATTCGTACTGTTTATCTAATGAAATCAACTCATCTTCACTATCTCTTAATCACAATAGAGAAGTGACAAACTAATAGATGAATGCTTCGGTACAATTAAAAAATAGATGCGATACATGGATAATGCTAATGGTACTAAACGTTTTAAATTGGCACGTTATACTTGACAATAGCTTGGGGTTGCTTCCTTCAAAATTTGAGAGATAAAACACATCCAGATTAATTCACTTGTGGGAAAGATATGCTATTCCATCTGTTTTGAAGTCAAAACAATCTCCAGCTTAAATCAGAATTGGAAAATTTTTTAATGATGGACATAGAAATGGATACTTACTTGTTGTGTGATGAGCATGATTGTTGCTGTTTCAAGAGTTAGTTTCCTCTTTCCACCCCACGTTACTATGACAGGTCCTACCTGGTTAATCAACTTCATTTTGAAGTCATAGAAAGACTGTGCAGGACCCCACGGTACGTCATGCAAGGGGTAGGGATTGATGTGTTTCTTTGCTTTTAAGCACTCCAGCAAGAAAATGGCTACATTTTTGAGTGTTGTGTCTTCATACATCTGCCATTCGGGCCTAGCATATACCTGCAAAATGAGATTCAATTCTTTTAAACGACGTTTTTAATAACACATTAATATATATACTAAAATTCATTTTTGGAAAAGATCAAATTTAATCATAGGAGTATTAAATTCAAAACATAACGGAAACATCTAAGAATAATTTTGACTCCCACTCGCAGTTATGATATTTAGACCAGAAATCTTATGAATTTCGTAATAAATGCCGATTTTATTACGAAAAGCAAAATTTACAGATAATGTAGAACTAAAATTCAAGTAAATAAATACTTATAACATTTGTGTATTTAACATCATTCTGCTGCACATCAGGGTAGCAAAATAAACAAAATATGTCGAGCACAAAATAAAACTCGGAAGTATCACCTTTACAAACAGGCCATTTTTATTTCATGTTAATTTTATCCATTGGTACATCTAAATTTAATTTTCTTATGCATCATATTATCTTTTTATTCATCATTGGCTTTTGTATGAGAACAAATACTGATAATCTGTCTTTTTTTCCCTTTCCATGCGATTTTTCTGTTTGAGTAATTATTTAATCTTTAAAATTTTAAGAATTTTATAATTTAGCAACACTAAACTTTAAAAAAGTTGACATGATGTAAAAAAAAATGTATATTTCAAATCGGCATACTATTATGAAAATGCAATAGAACTCTCATCACTGACGAGGGGTATACAGATATTTTAATGCGTGTCATATCAGTGACCCCGCAACCTTTTCGAAGAAATTAAAGCTCACAAAAATACAAGAATTAGAGCGATATCTTTATTAAGCACTCAGATACGAGATCTTTCCTGACAAAAATTAATGCAATGTTGAGAATTAAGTAATTCAAATGTATTCTCTCTCTCTCTCTCTCTCTATTTAGGAATGTTGATTGCAGTGTGATCTCTCTAGTTTCACTCTGCTGCTTTTTTATTGCTACTTTCTGTTTAAATGTGTGTTCTTAAGTGTCTATAAATGTTGCTCTTAGTGTTGTAGCGTCAGCCTTATAAGCCAGATAACATATACGATACCGAAGTAGACTTTTGTATTATGGTCATGTTACTCGGCTACAGGCCCTAGCGTCGTGGGTTCGCATTCGACCTTCAATCTCTACATTGGTGACCTTGACAACGCAACCTTCCGCAACAGTCGTGGCACTATCTATCCGCAGCAAAATCGTCAGACTCACTTGACGCAAGCAAGCAGAAACTCGCCCTAACGCTTGGCGCAATACAAAATCGTTCGCTTCTTCGCCAACTGACTGGTGCGGGAGTACTGTGGCGCTAGCTTCATAAGCCAGATAACATCTACAATACCGAAGTCGACTTTTGTATTATGGTCATGTTATTCGCCCACTGGCCCTAGCGTCGTGGGTTCGTACCGCGACCTTCAATAGTTACAGTGTGCTCTACTCATGTTTCACGTCTTTCATTATAATAAAGTGTTATTATGTCGACGAGATTTTTTAAATTTATTTCATCACACACCAAGGTCACCAATGTTACCATTTTTACCTAATATGGTAAAAATTAGATAAAAATTCCAAGCTTCAGATAAAAAAAAGGTTTGTTGTTATCCCGGTAATTGAATTCTGGTTTATTAGATGCTTTTGAATTCTAAGTTAAAATTTTCATGTATATTGTGATACTAAATGCGTTGATCAGGTAATAATAATTTGTTTCCACGAACTAATGATTCGCAGGGATCAACCGAAATTAAAACCAGTTTCAACTTAAAACAACATGAATCTATCTATAAAATATATAAATTAATTTACCACTTTAAACTTCCTTTAGATAGCTAGAAATGAATTTTTTAATACAAAAGAATATTGAATTTGTTCATCAAATTAATTTTGGTTGTGTGCGATTGTAGATAGAACACAAATTCTATGAGCCATAGATTTACGATAGAAGATTTTATCATGTTCACGTTTCATAGATTTTTGCTGAAACAGATTTTCGTATCTCCATCCTCCGAATACGAACCCGATCGAAATTATGTAATACAGAGATGTAATTAAATAAATGTTTAAGAAGGGGAGGGGGAGGGATTAGATCTGTTAAAGGGTTGTTAGTTTAATATGTGCTATATAACTAGGCATTTGTTTCATTAAGTTTATTTTTCAGATCTTGTGGTTAGTAAGTAACAACTAGCAATAACTACACGCACGTCGTTGCCCGTGGCGTAGCATTCAAGGAAAAAAAAAATGAGCTTTCAACTTAAATCTGAGCATGTTACGCTACATCAAACAAACATAAAAAATATATTTAGAAATTCTCAAAAATAGCCACAGAAAAAATTTATAGCACACATTCAGAAATATTTAAACTATTACAAAGGTAAAATATGATATGTCTTTAGACAAAACACAAGCTATCATTTCGTTCTTCAAGAAATTCATTCTGTCTCCGCAATTCAGTTGCAGTGCGATTTAAAGAAAGACGGTTATTTCTTTCCTCAAAAGACTCTCCTTTCCGAAGTGTGGACATTATTTCTGATATTCGCTAATCGAACGTTTCTTTCCTCTTCCGACCAAGTCTGAATTTCTCTTTTTTTTGGGAGGGGGGTCATAATGAGTTTTGTATCGCTGTTTAAAATCGCATTCACGGATAAGGGCGAATTAAAATCGCAATTATAAACTCCTGTTTTTTTTTATTTTGATATGACTTAAACATACTAAAACCTTCCCCAATAAATGCTCAGCAAATTGATATAACTATATCCACTAACTATTTCTCGAGTTTTTTGTGGTTCAGACATGCAGACGTTTTCAGGAAACTTCATTTAATACTATTTATAGATGTCTATATTTCCATATCCTTGTAATAACATTGAGGAATGTATACTGGCGTTCTGCCACATTCTAGTTCTGCCATCCGATTCCCATTGCCGAGAGTGAGGGCGGACCCTTACCTTGAAGTAGTACATTCCTTCGGACGGGGGGCTGATGGCGAAGGAGCCCAGGAGCCTGTCCTCTTTCAGCTGGCAGAAGACGTAGTTGTTGAGCGCCCCGTTCTCCCTGTCTTCCACCGAATACAGTTTGTACTTGTACCTCGTCGGCTTGTGGGCCGTGATTTTAAGCTCTGTCTGGAATCGGAACACGACGGGGTTCTGAGGACGGGATCGGATTCGCAGGTTGTATTCGAAGAAGAACGGAGTCACTTTCGGAAGGGCATTGAACTCGTCCAGTTTGAGTGGCTTGTCGAGAAGCTGCCATCTAAAATTGAGGGAAAGTTTGACTAAAATGTTATTTTGAATACTTTATGATTTTAAAAAAAATAAAATGCTTTAAATACATGTAATCAGACCTCGCTTAACGAATGCTTCCCATAACGGGTAATTTGACTAACGAGTAAAACAAAATGTAAAGAGATTACATTTAACGAACGATGTTTCGCTGAACAATTGGCGAGAAGACATAAAATGTCACTTTCATTAATTTGAATTATACATTTTTTTAAATGAAATGTTTTAAATATATATAATTAGACCTCACTTAACAGATGCCTCCCGTAACGTGTAAAACAAAATTTAAAGATATCACACTTAACAAGCGATGTTTCGTTGACAAATTTATGAAAAGACACAAAATGTTATTTTCATTAATTTAAATTATAAATTTTTAAAAATGAAACGTTTTAAATATATGTAATCAGACCTCGCGTAACGGATGCCTTCCATAACGTGTAAAACAAAATTTAAAGAGATTACACAGAACAAGCGATGTTTTACTGGAAAATTCACGAGAGGACACTCAATGTTATTTTTATTAATTATAAATTTTTAAAAATGAAATGTTTTAAATATATATAATCAGACCTCACTTAACGGATACTTTCCATAACAAGTAACTTGAATAATGAGTAAAAAAAATGCAAAGATTTTACTCAAACCGAGCGATGTTTCGCAGAAACTTTTGCCAAATGTGACTGGGAAAAGTTTGAGTAAGTGCGTACAAAACCTTAATCTCTTCGCGCGCCTTTTTTTTATTTTGCTAATTTTTGATAAAATTAATATGACGTTTTTAAATATACTAATCAGAAAGCGTTTTTAAAAACTTTGTTATTTAAAAAATGAAATTTCTATACCAATGTTTTGAAAAAAAGGTATGAAATGACGGTAGAAAAAAGAAGAAGTGTTTATTTACCTGGAGTAGTTGCTCTCTATTTCGCTGTAGGGGAAATGCGTCCAAATCAGCACCTCTGGATCAGTGAGGAAAAAGTGCTCATTCAATTTGCGCTGGAATTTCCCCGTGTGGTCTGTGTAACCTTTTGTTAAAAAAAGCACATGTGTCTGATTTAGAATAAAGTTTTATTGTCCCTTTTATTGAGACTTGATCTTAATAATTTCATTTATTTATATTATGAAATAACAAGAAAAATATTTGTTGAACTTTATACCTACATAAACCCTATTTTGATGTTGTTTAACTTACTAATTAATTTTTAATTAATTAGAAACTTAAATTAAATACTTTTTGTTGTTAATATTTGATCATTCTTATACATACATAGATCGAGCATTTTATATCTACAGGTTTAGCTTTATAACTATGTACATAATTTTATACTTACATATATGAGAGATTTAAATCGATAAGTTTTGTAAATTTTGTTCTATTAGACACCTTAAGCAACCAGTCGTATGGCAAGCATATTAATAATATTAATTTAATAAACACAAGATAGTATTATTTTAAATTAAACTTATACAGTAACTACATGATCCAAATAGCGGTTCTACCACAATTGGTCCAAATTTGAACCTTAGAGATTTTGACCAAATGAGGCTCTACTAAATTTATATTACGTATCATAAGGGGCAGGCGATCATTGATAAAGTATCTAGAGATTAAAAAAAATCATAAATAAAAATTTTCAAAATTCAAATAAATATTTGCGAAATCTTTAAAGTTTGGCTTTCTGAGGCTGGGGGATTCAGTTAAGGTTTTTATCCTATACCGAAATATACAGTAAATCAGTGTTTTTGCGATTTCTCTCAAAAATGGAAATGTAGAGGGCAGGCGACAATTGGCATCTAAAGAGCATAAAATGCAAAATTTGATGAAATCGGACCAATGGTTTAGTGAGTGATCCTTGATTATTTTAAATGTGCTTCATTGCTTGCCTTGGGGTGGAGATAATACTGAACATCTTTGCTTTTAAAATAAAATGCGCTGTGTTAAGTTAACGTGTTCTGTTTTCCTGATTAGCGTAACCATCTCAGTGTGATGTCAGAGTGTCATCTATCAGTCATTTTGTGAATCACTTTTAAATGGGGGGGGGAATCAAATGCTATGAACATATTTCATCTTTCTTTTCCGAACATTACTTTTTATGGTGATTTTTGAAAATTACACGAATTTATGACGCACTCAATATTTTCTCAGAAGTTTAAATTAGCAAATTGGTTACTAGAAATCTTTGATAAAACAATATCTAATTGAATAATTTTTCATATTTGAGCATCCTTTAATATATTCTACATTCTCTGGCTGTTGAGAATACTTTTATTCTGTTCAAACTTTTTAATTCAAACATTGTTCAAATTATGTCTTAAAGTAGTTTTTATGAAGATTTAAAATGCGACATCAATAATTCTAAACAAAACCAAATTGTCTCTGTTTTTAATTATCATCATTAATAAAGTTTTACTTAACTTAGACTTGGCACATATTTAAATTAGCTGGAGTGATCTTAGAACATTCTTGTATACTCTCTAACAAAAGTTAACTTAGAGAACGCCTTCTTGACATTGGCTTACAACAGTGTTACAAATCTGCGATGCTGCTTCCCAGCATGGTTGGTTTAATTACTGGAAAGACCGTTTTACGATAAGCTCCGTTGGATGCTGATTGATTGCGGAGTCAGTGATCTCAGGGTTTGGCGACAAACGAGGCGACTTTGCGACAAAATAGGAATTATTGAAAACTTCGAGAATTTTAGTGATTCAGTAATTTAGAAGCAAGTTACGTTTGATTAGTCCAGAAACGTTTCGGCCCACCACCGGGAATTATAAAAGGCGGCAGTTTCTAGCCGAAATCAATCGAATAAACATCCACTCGTCACTCGCAGAGGACCAGGCTGCATATTTACGGCTGTTCTTCATTTCACCAAGACCGGGGATAAGCCCCTGCTGGGGCTAGGCTCCCAGTGAACCCAGCAACTCAAGTCGAAATCAATCGAATAAAGAATCTATAATAATTAGTTGAATCAGTCCAGCGAAGAGCTCAAGCAATTTCCGAATTGAGCTATGTGCCGATTCCTGTTGTTCAACTTCTCCTTTTTAAGTTATTATGTTAACTTATAATCAAGCAGCTGAACTGATGAGCTTCATCTGCAAATTAATTATGAAGGACGTATATTAAATTTCAACAGTATCTTTGTCCCAAATTTCAAGAAATGTGTTTTTAAAGAATTCAGGGTTGTCAATTTCCATTTCATAGTTATCGTGTTAACTTATATTTGAATAGCGGAACAGACAGGCTTCTATTGGATGGATTTTGCAAAAATTTTGACAACAATCTATAATTTCGGCTTAAAGACTGTATATCAAATTTCATTCGTCCAGCTCAAAGCTTTTTTTTAGTTATCTATGTAATAGACAACTAGATAGACAGAACATTTTTCAAAAAAAAAAAAATATTTTCGATCACGAAAAGTTTTAAAAAACTTAGATATTCGTCATAATCTCGAGCTCTAATTTTTTGATGTTTACAATACTTTCTCTTTACTAGATATATAAATAAGAAAAAAGTGCAACTCAATCAAAAACTTTTAAGTACATTCATATCTTAATACATTGATATTCGTTTTAAAATTGATTTTATCGCTTCTGGGCTCTTAAAACGGTTAAAAGCTCGAAAACAACAACAAGAGCCAAACCTTCCAATTATCGATCCACAAAAACTCGTTCGTTGTTGATCCGCCACGTGAAAATCCCAAAATAGATTCTAAAAACTCATTTATTTTGTATTATTGTTTGCTTGAGAAGAATTACACTGTCTTAAAATATACCAAAAAGGAAATTCATCAGATCCGCCCAATGATTACCTGACAGGTCGCTTGTTACCAATTCACGAAAGATCCAATAAGAAAGATTAGGGAGGGGGGATTGAAGCATTCGATGTTCTCGATTGTCATAGAAACAAGCGACTGCAAATTACATGTCGAGTATGTTGTTGTTCCGTGTCACGTTATCGTGCTTTGCTTTAATCGTTTAGAAAGCCTGCGTGGTTATCAGAAAACTGCTTCTACTCCCCCCCCCCCGGGCCTTGATGGTAATTCAGTTCATTCGATAGAAAGATCTTCCAGATTGGATGTCAAGGGTGATTACCTATTCATTGGCCCGGATGTTCAATTTTCTGCAGGGATGAACTGAATAGAAATTACCCTTTTATAAGGCAGATTCGGTAATGGAAGTGTCAATCTGTTTAGAAGAATGAATTAGATAAAAATAGCAGAAGAGATAATCAATTTCAGTTTACAGAGTCAAGTGAATAGATTCATAAATCATTTGAATCTGTTCAAGTCAATTAATTAATGATGGATTGCTGCAAAAGTATAAGATTCAATTCAATGAATCAATCAATAATGGATTGATTGCTTACTTCAGAAAGGTTTGATTCAATTCAATAAATCTATCATTTCCGCACCATGTTTATCTCTAGCTTATATGATTGGTACAAGCGTTGAATCAGTTCGTATTTTCAAACAACGGAATATGTAATCATTGATTATGATTTTTTTTGTTGTGTTTGAATAATATCTGCATCGAAGAAAATATCTAATTTCTAGAATTAATTTAATATGATTCAATTCAATTAATCAGTCATTGATTGATTGATTGATTGCTTCAGAAAAGTTTGATTCAATTCAATAAATCTATCATTTCAGCACCATGTTTATGCTTATATGATTGGTAAAAGCGGTGAATCAGTTTGTATTTTCAAACAACACAAGATGTAATCATTATTGATAAATGGAAAATTTTTGTTGTGTATAAATAATATCTGCATCGAAGAAATTATCTAATTTCTAGAATTAATTTAATATGATTCAATTCAATGAATCAATCATTGATTGATTGCTTCAGAAACATTTGATTCAATTCAATAAATCTATCATTTCTGCACCATGTTTATGCTTATATGATTGGTAAAAGCGGTGAATCAGTTTGTATTTTCAAAAAACGCTAGATGCAATCATTATTGATATACGTAATTTTTTTTATTTTGTATAAATAATATTTGCATCGAAGAAAATACCTAATTTCTAGAATTAAGTTAATATGATTCAATTCAATTAATTAATCATTGATTGATTGATTGCTTCAGAAATTTTTGATTCAATTCAATAAATCTATCACTTCTGCACCATGTTTATCTCTAGTTTATATGATTGGTAAAAGCGGGGAATCAGTTTGAATTTTCAAACAACGCTAAATGCAATCATTATAGATATACGGAAATATTTCTGTTGTGTATAAATAATACCTGCACCGAAGAAAATATCTAATTTCTAGAATTAATTTAATATGATTCAGTTCAATGAATCAACCATTGATTGATCGCTTCAGAAATGTTTGATTCAATCAATAAATCTATCATTTCTGCACCATGTTTATGATTAAATGATTGGTAAAAGCGGTGAATCACTTTGTATTTTCAAACAGCGCTAGATGCAATCATTATTGATGTACGGAAAAATTTTTGTTGTGTATAAATAATATCTGCATCGAAGAAAAAATCTAATTTCTAGAATTAAGTTAATAAGATTCAATTCAATTAATTAATCATTGATTGATTAATTAATTCAGAGATGTTTGATTCAATTCAATAAATCTGTGATTTCTGCACCATGTTTAACTCTAGCTTATATGATTGGTAAAAGGGGGGAATCAGTTTGTATTTTCAAACAACGCAAGATATAATCATTATTGATACATGGAAAATTTTTGTTGTTTATAAATAATATCCGCATAGAAGAAAATATCAAATTTCTAGGATTAATTTCCGATATTAAAATTGTATACAAACTGTTTCTGGATAAATCTTGCATTTCTTGTCGGATAATGCTGACGACATTTAATTCGTCACTACACATTCAGACACAGTTCTACATCCATTTAAAACCAGGGTGCCCAAGACCAGAGCCGGATTATCACAACGCGGAGTTAGTCACTGATTGAGATTTTTAAAAAAAAGCATAATTTGATTGTACTTTCATTTGATGTACAAGAGTCGAAAACGAACATATTCAAATCTAAGTGAAATATGATTGTATTTCAAAATATTTTATCTAGGATTATTTATTTATTTATTCATATTTATTATCAGATCAGAGTATTCGAAGTATTTTTTTTTTACTATCGACTGACTAACTAGCATTTAAGGGTTAATTATATAATTTTTACTTTTGTAATATACATCTGTAAAATCTGTTCACAGGAAATCATTTGTCCGGCTGCTCGCATATAAGATAACTACGAAACAAAGATGAAATTCAGTTTACAGATTGAAAATCTATAGCGTAGACACCTATCAAAGTTTAAGATAAATTTAACGATAAGTTGACAATCTGTCAGTCTTTACTTTAAGAAATATATAAAGGCGATATCAAAAAAAGGCAATGACTTAAATGTATCAAATTTGATGCGGAATTTTGTGATTGCAAGCGCAATTTTGTGTCAAATTTTTGTTTCAACTGGTAGTGAAAAGCGTGTTTAAAAACACAAATTCGATTTTCAGATAATATTAATCTTTTTTCAGGGATTATCGTCAAATAAGTCGCCAAGGATGATAAGACAGATTCAGTAAAAATGTTACATTTCCGCCAAAACTTAATATTTCATAACTGTTATAAACCAATGTTATTTAAGGTTTCTCCGGCATGATAAAGTTCTCAGCGTAGCGGGTTCGGATTGAATGGACTTTATTTGATGACAGCACAAACAATTTTATTTACAGGTATATACAGGATGACTTGATAAAGTAAAACTTCAGATAAAAACAACCCAGCAGTCAACAGTCACTTGCAATGTAAATGCACCTTTTGCACAATAAACACAGTCTGCAAAACATCTATCGTATAGCACAGCAAACAGTAAGTCACAGCGAGCTCAACAACACAACGTTAACAGCAAACGCAAACGTAGCTCACTAATCCGCTAGTCTAGCGAGACGCTTCTCTTCCGAGAGAGAGGAACTGCCGAATGCGGTAGCCCGTCCCTTATATAACCTAGCGAAAGAGCCGCGGAAATCACCGAGCGTCCAGTACTAACGTATGCATGCCCTGCATGGGGATATGCAGCAAAAACAAATTTAAGACTGATCGAAACACAATATAATTCTGTCATTAGAAGAATAGCAAATGCAAGATGGTACATGAGAAATACCGATATTAGAAAGGCCCTTAACTACCCCTCTTTCAAAGAAGTAATTAAAAAACTCGCTGAAAACTTCTTCCTAAACCTAGATAAAAATGAAAACAAAGCTATTTTAGAAATTACAAAATACATCCCGGACCTTAAAATTAAAAGACCCCGTAATTTACTAATTAACTGATCTCTCTACTGCCTTACTTATACCGGTAGATCTCATGTAAACAACCAACTCAAAATAAAATAGTTCCCTACTGTAACGCTAGATGACACCACATTACGGAGCCATATTCATGCAAACAACCAGCCTGAACTAAACCATCTTTCCCAACCGTAACACGAGATGGCACCACTTTACGGGCCCTCCATGTAAACAAACAACCTGAAGAGCGTAGGAATACAAAACGGATCTAAAAGCGTCGCTTAGCAGCCAACGGGGTTCGAACGTGAGTCGCACCCACTCTCCCACCACCTTCACCAAATGAACTGTGGCAGTCAACGTCAGTTAAGCTTTTGCAAAGCTTCAAAAAGGTTATCAAGGAGCGGAGGTAGCTCATAACGGGCGGGAACTCCGTCAACCTTTCAAATACATCGGCGGAAATCACCGAGAGAGATCCAGCGGCTGCCAGACTATTCCTTTCCCCAAACCAACCCAGTTGGCGCCAAGCTCTTTGACGCCGTCGCCAATCGCTCTCCCCTCCGTGCTTCAGCGGAGTTCGTTCGCTTGCAACAATAAGTTTATTAGAGAATATGCGAGAAAGTTTTGGGTAAATCACTCCCGCTAGTTTCTCAGAAGGAGATTTAGCCGACTATTTCCATACATTGTTACATTATTAAAAAATATATTAATGCAAATAAA
>JAOUZG010031473.1:1801973-1831037 GCA_026289955.1 Argiope argentata | reverse complement strand
CTGCCACCTATTACCTTGGTGGTACTTACGTATTAGACCGTCGATGTGTCAGCGATCGCCAACCACCTCGAGCCAATTTAGAGGAACTCTTTGATACATTAAACCGTCATTATTTATCTGTTTTCCCGTATAAACTCATCTCATGTCCATTCGAACACGTAAATTTAGATGGAATAATTCCATAATTTTGGAAATACGTCACTGCATCTTTTTCGTTGGCAGCCAAATCCCAAATTTTAATCATTTTAACGAGCCAAAAAATCAGAGCAGAAAAAACGTTTAACGATCTTTTGCGAAAACAACAAAATGGCAGGATACAGTTAAGGTTTGCACAATTTTTAAAATAATGGCGGTTGTTTGACATTATTAGCAGTTTAATAACTCATTGGCGGCGCCTTCCAATTTGACGATAAAGATCGACGGCTAAATACGTAAGTATCTCGTTTAGTAAGTCTTATAGTTAATCAGTAACGAATTAGTTGAATCAATCTAGCGAAGCACAAGAGTTGAGTAGATTGAGCCGTGCGCCGACACTTTTAGAGAAATATTGAAGCAACATTGAGTCGTGAGTTGAATAGGCAATCGTATAATAGTGAGTTTGCAGTTGGGACAACCAAACAGGGAGGAACAGCAGGCGTTTGGATACATCTTAGGGAGTAGATGTAGATTCCCCTTCTCCTGCTGACCTCTATCTGGCCACTTTGTTGCTGTGGGTGTTGTTTACTACCGAATATCACTTGTGAGCTGCTGTTTGCTCTAAGTGTATTGCTGTGTATTACTTGTGTGTTCTCAGTTGTGTTTTGTCGTCTGTGTATTTGTGTCTTCGTGTTAATGACCGTCGTCATTTGTTATTGAGATTATTATTTGTTATTGCTGATTGTGTTATACCATACACCTACTAAGCCAGAACATCTGTTGATTTCATAGACATAGCGAAATTAATTTTTGCAACAATATATTCAAGTTTGATCGGATAGTGTTGTTTTGCAAAGTCACCATTCAGAATGAGGGCTGATGGCGCATTAATGTCCTTCAAATTTAAATCGAAGACCACTTCCTCGTCATTATATACAAGAAAGAAACTGGGCAATAGTTAATGGTTAAATTATCTAAAAAGAAACAAATTATTTTGATGGCGTAAAACTTTTAAGTTTTAAAATCAAAACTTCATATAAATAAATGTCGTTTAATATTTTAATTGAAAATCTCAGTTTTAGATTTTCTAAAAGATTTTGAATAAGTTATTTGAAAAGAATATTGTTAAGTCTACTAATTTTTACGCTAAGATAATTTCTTGAAATAAAATTCATTCAAATGATGTATGTGAAGCTACAAAGATGCATCATTTTCAGGCGAGGTCTATGATTATGTTTCATATGTTTTTGAAATTCAGGATATGGATCACTTGAAGATATATCAAAATATTTTTAACACAATAAAATATCACTATATGACCAGCTTTGGTGACCAATTAATACACCAGAAGTAATGGTTGACAAACTTTTCACTGATTTTTTTTAAAAATTGACTACAAAATATTAATAGTCAATAAAATAATTTTAAAATAAATGAATTTATTCGATAAACATATATTTTTCTGAAAATTCGAAATTATATTTTATGTTTCATTTATATGATTTTTTATTTATAATTATAATTATTTCATTAATAACTTATTATTATAAAGTATTCTTAGTAACATAAATTATTAATAATATTCATTATTATGAGTCCACTTAGAATTTTACTACATGATAAATATATGTTTTACTCAGATATTCAAGAATATGATAATGATTCCTTCTTGCTTATAGTATAAATAAATTAAGAATAGTCACAAATTAAAGATATTCTTATGTTTCACAAATGAAGTATCCAGTATACTTGGAAAACGATGTCATTCAAATTTCTTTCTCGAAACAACTGATTAATATTGATAAGTAACTTCCTGAAAATCTGGCTCAAGCCACCCTAATTCGGAAAAGAAAACCCGGAAAACTTCCATGGAGACACAGCTATTGAAAAATGCACGAGAGAATCAGAATAAAAATGCAGTCTCGCCATCAAAAGCGTTATCTGATGATTCGTCACGAAATTCAGTAACTATGACAATTCAACTCAACTCATCATCCAATTTATTTGGTTGGTATTCAGCACAACACGGAAAATGAGATAAAAATTCTTGTAGACAGTCAGAAGCTGTTTAATGGTGACAAAAGTTTTAAATATTAATTTTCAACCTGATTAGAGTTGCAGTTTTGGTTTCAGGTTAACTGTTCGCCCACTTTATTTAAAGTTTTCTTCATATGATATGCTGGTTGATCCGTAGAGAACATCACCCCATTGGCGCACTTTTCAAAATCGCCAACTCTCCGCGCTTTTGCTTCTTATCTCCCGGAGGAAGATATACTCCAGCGGCAACATCGGGTTGATATATTTGGCGCTAAATATACTTGGCGAAAAGGGGGTGATGCTCTTTCCTGTCACCCCAATATGCTAGGCAAAGAATATGATATTTATAAGATGAGCCAGGCAAATAATAAATAATAAGCAGTTTAAATGAAATGCTTTCCCTTTTTAGTCTGGATGATTACTTGGAAGATGAACTAGTTAGGTCCAAAACCTTTACATATCACAAAAACAATCTTTTTTTTTAAATATAGTGATATAATTTCATAATTACTTGTATGAGTTACATTTTTTAGACATTTGAATTATGGATTTTTTGTACTTTGTTGTCTACGCAATATGTAGAAGATATAGTAACCATCGAAAAATTCAAACTTCGCCAAATCGCGTCCAACTTCGTCGTCAAAAACTCGAGATTTTGACGAATATCCGTCTTTAGATTTCCCTGAGTTCGAGGGGTTTCGGTTGGCCTGATAGCAAGGTCTCGGCTCCTGAGCAGTAGGGTTTCAGGTTGGAGACCCGATTCCACTGAAGAACCGTCGTGTAAGGGGGTCTGCTGCACTTTCAATCCGTCCGGGGGCCAAACCGTGATGTTATTTAAAAACTCATCATCCGATCCATGGAGGGTGTGGTGGTGTGGTGAGAGGTCTCTGGCTCGTGAGCCTGTAGGGTTTCAGGTTGGAGACCCGATTCCACTGAAGAACCGTCGTGTAAGGGAGTCTGTTGCATTTTAAATTCCGCGAAGGCCAAACGTCCTCCCATTGGTGTGGTGAGGCTAAGGGGTACCAACTCAGGTGTCGTTCTCGTCATCTGAACACGGTTTAAAATTACGAGATACGTCCCCCAAATAGCCCTAATATTGATTTACGAAGGGACGTTAGTATAACTAAGCTAAACTAAACCCTAATTTCGAAAAAAATATTTTTGGAAAATGTTCGCCTGTCTGTCTTTGGCAAAATGAACTCAAATATGTATTGGTATGGACAGTCAAATTTTGATATACAGCCTTTAAAACAAGTTTAAAGATTTCTATTCAAACTTTGAGCTAAACCTGCTTAGGGGAAGTCAGTCTGTCCGGCTGCTGAAATATAATTTAACAAGATTTGTACAAAACGAAGAGAACTAGATAGATACCATTCGACATATAGATTTAACATCCAGGGTCTAGACACCTATCAGATTTTGAATCAAATCCAAATACGAAATGATTATCTGTCTTTCAGTGCTTTTAGAAGCACTCACAAATGGTAACACAAAGACGCTTTGACTTAAATGTATAAAATTCAGTATGTAATTTTAGGACTATAATTGTAGCTGAATTTTTGTTTTAATCAGTTAGTTATTAAAAGTTTAAATCCTATTTTTAGATACTATTAGCCGCATGCCAAGGATTAACCGCCAAATAATTCGCCAAGGATGACACAATCAATTCAGTAAAAGTGCCAAATTTACTCCAAAGATTATTATTTGTACCTATAGTATACCAATGCCATGCAAGGTGTTTTATGGGATTGCATTTTTATTAGAAAAATATGCGAGAAAAATTTTGGAGAGTTCATTGTTGCAGATTTCTTTTTGATGCAACTCGTTGGTTTAAAAAGGAAAGAAAAAAAAATGAATGAAATCCCCTAAATTTTTTTAAATGTCCCAGAAAATAACAGCACTTTTTTGCAGCAAAAAAAAAATCAAGTCAACTATTGTCAACCTTATTACGAGTAGAAAACTGGGATGGTGAAATTAGTCCATATTTATGTTTTTTTTTTATTAGTCAGATCAAGTTTGAATACTTTAAAGAAATTTACAAAAAGTTTCCTCTTTACCATGTTTAAACTATTTACAGACCACAAGCCAAAGCTTTCCGATTTTTTTTAAATCTTCTTTTTGATTTGCCATATAATTTGAAGTAAAACCGAATTTCTCTTTCAGTTTAGAAACTTGAACAATTTTCTTCAGTTTAAACCGATACATCATTTTCTTATTTATAGGATACTTATTGATTAACGATGAAAGAGCCAAAACTCGCCAAATGAAGCCCCAAAACCAAGTTGGCATAGCAACCCTATGAACGCGCTCCATCACGCTTGTTACTTATGAGAAGAAAACAAGCATCTCTTTGTGATATTTATATTAAAAGATGCTAAAATTATCGATGATAATGACGGAAAAAATAATAGAGATGTGAAAAATTATCGACAAAGAATCGCCAATTTTCCCCCTTTAATTAATTGAATATAATCTTTTTTTTTTTTTTTTTTTTTTTGGTTTTGCCATCATTTGAGGTAAAACCGACTTCCTATCTCTATTGTAGAAATATTTCAGTTTAATCTGATAAAGCATACGCAAATTTATAGCCTAAAATCAGGTTGTGCAATGTGTCTTTAAATTTATTTGTATAAAAACGACGCAAGAAAGAACTAATACTGATGCTACTATTGTTATTTAGGTATATTAGATTTAAAAACACGAACTCTTTTTCTTGAAACAGGTAATATTTATTTTTAAGCAATTATCAATATTTGAGATAACCAATTATGGATACTCAAATAGATAACGAAGTTTTGGAAGAAAAGGAAATTCATAAAGAAGATTTGGAATTGGGAAGTGCAATAAAAACTAAATATTCTGCAGAAAAAGTAGCAATATCAGAGGCAAATATTGTTGAAGAAAAGAACAACCGAACGATCTCTGAGATTTTTGAAGAAAACGAGATTCACCAAGAAGATATAGAATGGGAAAATCAAAATAATAATGATGATGATTCGGCTAAGTCACATTTTACTAATGTTAACAATTCATTAATGAAAAGCAAAGACATTAACAAGAAATCATTTCAAACAAGTGACCCAACTTATGAGAAAGCTAGAAATCCCCAAGAGAAACTAAAAAATGAAAAACTGAGCAAAATCAAACCAAATGACTCAAAAAAGGAAAGAAAAGTGGTGCAATCTCACAACAATCTTATAAAAGAAAATAATAATTCAAAAAAGAAAGTTTTTTCTTCAAAGCGCAATAAAGTTAATTTTCAAATGAAATTCAAGAAACCGGACGAAATTAAAAACAATTCAATTAATGAGGAATGTAAAGAAACATATAACACAGAAAAGCCATTGTTTACTCCAAACGTTGTAACTTCTTCAGGAATAGTTAATATCCTATCTGAGGATCCAATAGACATTGCATCAATTGATACACAATCAAAAAATTTGCTTGATTATGGATTTAAACATTTGAAAGAAGAAATGAAAGCCCTTATACAACAATGTGTCGAAAAAGAATATATCATAGAATCACTGGAGAAACGTTTAAAAGAAACGGAGAAAAACTTTTCGGAAACGAAAAAGAAATGCTTACATTTGGAACAGAACAGCGAAAAGCTGTTAAAAAATTTAGAGGAAATAACTGAGAAACAGGATAAAACTGAACAGGATTTAAGTGCCGCAAACGCTTTCATCTCTGAAGCAAAACAGACGAAAAAGATTGCAGATAACATTATTGCAGATTTAGAAAAACGACTGCGCCAAACGTTGGCGCAAAAGGAAAAATTGCGATCCAAACTAGATGTGATGGATCTTGGCGGTAAAAATGCCCAAATATCTAGCCAAAAGCAAATAGAAGAGTTGACGGAGTCGAATAAATTACTTTCCAGACAAAAGTCGGAGCTGCGCGAGGTGGTTATTAAACAAATGCAGCTTGTGAATAATTTGAAGAGACAGATACTGCATTTGAAAGCTGGCATGGCACAAAATTACACGGAACAAGAGGTGATGAAAGTAATCGAAGAATTTTATTGACAAGAGAGTGAAAAGCATATGTATTAATTTAAGAGATTTTATTTGATTCCTAAAGTGAAAATTTCTATTCTTACAAATGAATAAAAAACAGTTTTTGAGAATTTCAATATAGTTGAGTTATATTTCAAAACAAGCGAGAGTGGTCTCCCCCAAACTTTCTCTTCTATCTTTACTTATAATAAAGCACAATGTGTGTGTGTGTGTGTTGGCGATGTACAGGCCAGACCGTTCGACCTACAGCTACCAAATTTGGCATATGTATACCTTGGGTACCGGGAATGTGCACCTCGGAGCCCTTTTTTTGAATTTCTAATTAAAATTTTAATTAATTAAAAAATAAGCCAAATTTTAACGTTTTTTCGCTATAACTTCCGAAAATATTACAGCACGAAATTGATTTTTGCATCAAGTTAAAGCGCAAAAAAATTAGCTTTTCAATGATACTAATGTTTTGACCTACAAATTAAAACTCTATTTTTAATGAATTTTTAAACATTTATTTTAATCGTTTTTTTTCAACAATTGATTTCGCAAAGAAAAAATAATAAAATTTTATCTTCTCGAGGATCTCAAAAAAAAAAAAAAAATCAGCTTTTAATAAAATGTTGCCATCACATTTTCAGAAGTTCTGATTTAAAAAAAAAGTTAATTACTACCAAAATTAAAACAGAAAAATACAATTTTCATCACGTGATTATATGAAATGAATTAAATAGGAAATGTGATATTTTTAAACAATAAATGCAAGTGAAAATCGTTTGCAATATCAAATTTAACAATTCCATTAAAGAATTAAAATAAATAAAAATATATTACAAAAATGCGACAGTTAAAACTGAGAAAGAATTTTTAGAAAAGCACCAAACGATAATCTTCTGAGAGCGAGATTAATTATTTAAAAGCAAGAAATCTTAAACGGACTTTTAAAATGACGTCTTTTCAAAGAAACGAAGAACAAAAAGCAATGTGAAGAAGATATTTTGTGCAAATCAATGAATTCACCTTCGTGTTTGTAATTTTTCTCCGCTTTTAATGAATCATGCGAAATAAAAACGCATCTTCTTTCAAACAAGCATACGTAATAATTAACAATGCAAAATTTGTAAAAGCATATAAAACTATTTTTACCCGCATATTTCAGAGACATCAAAACTTTCTACCAAAACAATATCGTGTTCTCTCACGAGAAAAAATAAATCAAATATCATTCCAAATTAAACATATAAAAATGTCATTTTCGGCACGTGTCTGTATAAAATGAAATAAATATGAAACATGATAATTTTGGAAAATAAATGGATGGAAACGTTTTCTATGATATTTTACAATACACATATTACTAATCCAATTAAACAATTTTATTTAAGGCAAATATGGTTTAACATCTACAAGGCATCTTCTGTAATCGGAGTCCAACATTTAATTTCTTAATTTTTTTGGGGAGATATATAAATAATCTCTTAGCAATTGGTCCAAGTGAAATATATAATTATAGATTTAGGGAAAAAATGCTGATGAATTAAATTCTTACATACATCATCTGCTCTGTGAATCATATTTAACAAAATATTCTTGAGACAATAAGTCCTTAAATAATTATAAATTCTTGAGACAAAAGTCCTTAATTAAATAAGTCCTTAAATAAAATCCAATCAACTAAATCAATCTTCAAAGCTGATCGATCTATGAAAATTTCAATATAACTATTACGGTAAAAACTGGCGATTTTAGATCACTTTATGAAGATCTCAAAGAAGCCAATCAAGGTTACTCTAGAATAATTGGTCTAGATTATGATAATGATGATTGTTCTAAACTTGCAATATTCAGAACTGAATAAATCAGCCAGATTTGAAGAAGATAGAAATGTTTATTTATTTATTTAGAATTTGAAATATTAAGAATATTTTACAAATATGAATCTATAAGACCAAAGGAATTTGAACCATAATTTTTTGAAATATATTTATAAACCTAAAAAAATTATTATTGATAGCATTTATATACATCTAGAAATAAAATTAAAAACTGAAGGTTTCAATTAACCTGTGAAATTTTTGCTGAATAATTCCTTGAGATCTTATAAATTATATAAAAAAATTATAATGTTTCAATTTCTGTATTGAACATAAATATTCAATGTCGGATTATTCTGCTTTCAGTTCTTAGTTTTATTTAAAGACATGCTTAGATTGAGTAAAGAGGTCGTTGTATTAATTGAAGTTTCATCATTTTCAATTTAATTTAAAAGTGAATTTTACGTGCACTGATAGAAAATCAGAGAGAGATGCGGACTTCAAAGATAGGACTGTTTAAGGCCTACATAATAGTATAAGTGAGTTATATGACTATCGAAATTTGAAGCTTAAAAATATTTTGCTGAAAACTTTATTATGAGACCAAGTTATATAAAAAATGATCTAACCCTTTAGTCGGCTTGAATATTGGCGACCGACTGGTCGCCAGAGGTGGCTAGTTACCTAATAAACTTGCCATACCAAAGAACGCCTTCCATTAACCATACATTAACATTCGGACGCCATACATTAATATTCGGAATGAATTTTTTTATTTTTATTGGATATTTCGTGCCATCTTAAGCGAGTGTTTGGTTGATCCGTAGAAAACGTCATCCCCTTGGCGCACTTTTCAAAATCGCCAACTCTCCACGCTCTTCCGTCTTATCTCCCCAGAAAGATATCCTCAAACGACAACATCGGGTTACCATATCTGGCGCTAAATATCCTTAGCGAAAAGGGAATGATGCTCTTTCCTGTCGATCTGTAGAGAACATCACCCCCTTGGAGCACTTTTCAAAATCTACAACTAACCGCGTTAATACCCTGCGTTCTGTTAATAGAATACGAAAATTAAATTTGGGTTTCGAATGCAATCTTCCCAACCGATTGAAACAAAAAAGATACAAAATTGTACTTGAAGTCGCAAAATCACATGCTAAATTTGACATATTTAAGCCTTTGCGTTTTTGAATTATCGTATTTATATGTTTGTGGAAGTACAGACAGATAGATAATCAACCCCGTAGTTGGATTTGTTCAAAATTTGAGAAGTGGTAGATGGTAAATCTGTACACCAAATCTTAACCCTTTGCAGCCCGAAAAATAATTAGATGCAAACTGATTCACCTATTACAAAGAATTTGTTTATTGCTATGAGAAATAAATATATATAATTCTTTTAAGTCAATTTCTTTGAAAAATTAATCTACCTATCTTAACCATTAGGTAAGCGTTGTTAATAATTAAATTTGAAAAATAAATAAATAAAATGTCAAAATGATGCACAGTCTTGGATGTCGAGTCACACTCGACATCGGACCGCAAAGAGATCACCATCTAAGTCTCTTCCGTTTGTAGTTACCATGTTAAATTATATTCGGATGAACTTCCTCTGTACAGATTTTACGCAAAATTTAATAAAAATCTGCAAATTAGGCGTAAAGATCATCTATCAAGTTTCACACCTCTAATTTTCAAAATGTTTTTGAGTTATCTTTGTCACAAACAAACAGATGGACATTTTTCTAAAAATGTTTTTTTGGAACTCGGGGATCCTTAAAACATGAAGATTAATCAAAACCTCGAGTTCGAATTTTTTGACGATTACTATACTTAGGTTTTATACCATACTATACGATTACTATACTATACTATACTATACTATACTATGCGATTACTATTACTTATTATTTATTTATCTATACTTAGTATACGATAAAGTAAAAGTGTCTTATTTCTTTCATAAATATTTGAAATCAAAAAAAGAAATTCTAGGTGTACATCCCCTATAAAGACTATTTGGATGCAACACTGCATTAGATAATAAATAACTTAATTTTACTTTTCCGTTAGCCGGATACAATCGAAAAATCGCCAAATAATGTAGAATTTAACTAAATTTCTTACAGCGATTTTAAAGAGAAAAATTGCCAAAATAATGTAGAATTCCGTCAAATTTCTTTGGTGATTTTTCATTTGCGTCCGACTGACGGAAAAGAACCAAGTGGTTAAACCCTAGTATACTATACTCCTTTGGCGACATTTTTCAAAATGTCGCCAAGGCAAAAACCATGCATTTACGAAAGTCACCAACTCAACAGGAAACATAGCTTAGGCAACCAGCCAACGAGCGTCCGTGGCAAAAATGACGTCACGGCTTCTCGGTATAAAGTTGCCAAATCAAGGGGTACTGTATACTAGGATTATACCAACCAATTTAATAATAAAAATAATGCAACTTAATTTATTAATATCAAGAGATAACAATGCTGTTAAAGTGAGATTTTAACGTTTGTTTAATATAACTAGATTGCTTAGTGATTTTTTTTTATATTAGAAAAAAATCAAATTACTTTAGCAGCAGTAATTATCTTTTTTTAAAGTAGAGCTATTTTGGTGTGAAAATCGTAATTTTCAATCAAAGCAAGATCACGGAAACGTTACTTACTTTTTACTTAATTTTTTATTATAGCTATTTATCTTAGTTCCTTTTTAAAAAAGAATTAATCAAATAAAACTTTTTGCAGATAATTAATACGAAAATTTATATTTATAAATTGATATCGAGACTTGGAAAATTGTTATTATTCCTAGATAAAGTATCCGAGTCATTAGAATGGTGAAAAACAAAGTAATAACCCTGAAAGTGAATAACAAGGCAGGTTTTGGCAAAAGCACGCCATAATCGCATCAATCTTCCAAAAAATCGCCAAAAGTAAAATTAACTTTCAGATTTACATTTGATGAGATATAGGTAAGAAGAAATTCCTTTTTTGCAGTACGCGCATTATTTTTACGACCAATAATAGAAATAGCTTTTCAATAGTAACACAGTTATTATTTTTTAAAGTGTTTCATGCAATCGCTTAATATGAAAATCACATTGAAAAGTTAGAGAATAGAAAAATAAGAAAATAGAAATTTTCATTTTTTGTCACTATAAAAAAAATAATGTTAATGCATTAAAGACTTCTCACGAGTTTTCTCGTTTTTCGCTATCTATCTGTCACGGATTGATTACGAAATAACCCGTGTAAAACTGTGGTTCAAGGCGTATGTCTTAGAGATTTCTGGGCAGTCCTTAATGCGCTAAAAGTAAAAGTCTAAGAGATTTAAATCTGTAATCTGAAATATTTCACCATAAAAATATTTTAGATTCAATTCGTCAGTCATAATTTTATTTTCTTAAAAATTTACGCCATTTTCACGCTCCTTATTAACCACGTGCCAACGATTAATTGTCGATGCCCTAAAAATCCACAAAGGTATAGTACAACGTAAATAAATATTTTATTTGCAATTAAAATTTGACTGTATTCACCAGTAGGTACTTTTCCGTCAGCCGGACATCAGCTAAAAGTCGTCAAATAATGGAGAATACCTCCAACTAAAATTTGGCAAAAAATCCCCAAACAATGTAGAATTCCACTGACTGTTTTGTCATTTGCTTCGCTTGGCGACTCTACTCGTGTTTTGTTCACAGTTGGTGATATTTGAATCCCTTCTAATGGAAAAGTACCCACCAATCACATGCGCTTAATAGACAAATACTATTTACTCTTAATTATAAAGCAATAATTAATATATATCAAACTAGGTATTTTTCCGTTAGCTGGGATTAAGCGAAAAAATCTTACATCTATTTTAAAGCGAAATATTGCCAAATAATGTGGAATTTGGCGATTATCGCTCGCACCCGGCTAACGAAAAAGTACCTAAAAATATATTTGGCATTACCGAAATCTTCAAGTGCAAAGTTTTAGAAAATTCAGAAATTAAAAAAATATATTGGAGGAAAGTATAGTTAAAAATATGTTTGAAAACTTATAACGTGTAGAGAAAGTATTGTTTTCAAAAAATTCGAATTCAAGATTTCAACGAATTTATGTTTTAGTCCACCTTGAGCTCCAAAAAAATTTTTTAGAAGATATCCGTCTGTATGTGACAAAGATACACAAAAAAAAACTTTGATCTAGATGGATGATTTCCGATAAAATTTGTATATTCCTATCAAATTTTTAATGAAGTCTGTTCTGTTAAAGAAGTCTGTCTACTAAAATTCATATCAAAAATTATAAAATGAAGATAGCTATTCGGCTGAAATTAGTTACATAGATTTATCATCTGTAGTTTAAATGCTATCAAGTTTTGAGCCAAACCCAATAAGAGGTTAACCATCTGTACTTTCAGAAACATGTAAATGTGATAACTCATAAACGCAATAACTTAAATATATCAACTTTAATATGCTTTTTTTTGTTTACAATTAAAGTTTTGTGTAAAATTTTGGTTTCAATAGACTAAAATTCCGTTTTAATCACATGCCAGAAATTTATCGCCAAAAAACACGCCAAGAATCACACCAGAGATTCAGTAAGAATATTAAATTTATGCCCAGGATTAATATTTCGTAATTTTTGAATGCCAATGAATTTTCTTGAATGAAACATCATAAAATATGCGTGGAAGTAAGTGTTTGGGAAACCATTCCTAATAGTTACTTTTTCGCCTATAGTTTACATATAAATAAAAAAGAACTATAATCGTCAAAAAATTAAAAATTTCATATTTTAAGAAATTTTCAAAGTTTAGACCTTATTGTACATGCGTGTTATCCCATCGATCCGCCAATAACGCGTCAACCGCGCCAAATTTTATTTTGGTTCATCATTCTTCAATGCCTTTGAATTCGTGATAAACCATTTTTGGCGATTAAGCGATCCTTTGGCGACTGTTTTTTGATTCGGCGAAAATGGTCGACGGGATAATAAGTGCGTACCAACCTCATCTAGTCAGAAAAACTCATTTTTTGAAATTATGTCTGTCTGTAAACATAACACAGAAAATACTTTAAGCTTCAAGGATGAAATACGGTAGATTTCATCAGATTTATAGTTTTTTAAAAGTTTGGGAAAAAATCTATCCAGAAGAAGTATATTTATCTAGCTATCCAATTATAAATGATCACGATAATTTACAAAAGTAAAGAGCTGTATCGATAAAATTTAGTGCACAGATTTAGTATCTACAGCACAGATTCTTATGAGATCTTTGAATCATATCTGATGAACGTCTGTCAATCTGAATTTTCATATGCATATAAAAGCGATAGATAATTCGAAGCTCAATGGTTAAATCCTAGTATACAATACCCTTTTGGCACCATTTTGAAAAATGTCGCCAAGGCAAAAACGACGCATTTACGAATGTCGCCAACTCAACAGGAACCATAGTTTAGGCAACCAGCCAACGAGCGTCCGTGTCAAAAATGACGTCACGGCTTCTCGGTATAAAGTCGCCAAGTCAAGGGGTACTGTATACTGGATTATACCAGCTCAATTATTTATCCATGTTATCTGGTGAGAATAATTATATTTCTATTTCAAATTTGGCTTTAATCGGCTGAAAAAAATCGCCGAAAACACGTATTTTGTAAAATTGCTAAATTCGTGCCAAATATTTATATTTCATTACTATTTTGTTAGCCAATCCATACTAATCATTCATGTTATTATCCAAGGTCCATAAGTTTTTGCAGATGGAGTTGAATGAATTTTTAATTGAAGAATATTCGGGAAAGTTTCAGGGTGACCACCCTGTTTTTAAATTTTGCGAAACGTCTTTTTAAAATCATGTGAGAACATGATGTTGTTTTTGTAAGGGATTTTTGAATAATTGTTGGCAACGAATAACAAACTCGAAATCGTATTGGCAAGGAGCATAAATGGCAATATTCAGCAACATCTTTTAATCGCATATATTTTTACCTGCTTTTACCAGCATTGCACTATTATTATGCTTTCTTCTTTGGAAGCAGGTGCGTTTTTAAAAGGTTGACATGCTTTTACCAGTATTGTTTTACCAAACTGGTTTAAACTACTTAAGGATTTGGATTAAACAAGACAAATAATGACTTAAAAATTATAGTGTTCTCACATGATAACTTGAAATTTGCGATCGTAGATCTCATTTTTTCAAGTTTTTAAATCATATGAGAATATGATGTTTCAGTTTGAGTTTTTTGAAGTATCAAATTGCATGGACAACAAAGTGGCGATTTATCGCTTTTAGAGGAACCAATTTTTCGCTTTTAAGGTTATTAGAAAATAAAGCAGAAGATTGTCACAGTTGGTGACTGATCGCCAACTAAAGTTACAACTTGATTTCAAAATTATTCATTTTCTGAATTCTTATAAATTGTCTTAATTAAACTATATCATTAACCAGTTTTAACCGGTTTCAAACAAGCACGAGACCATCAGATTACGCATATGTCGATATTTAGAAAAACAAAGGTGTACTTTTTTTTTCCTTCTCAAAATAAGGGGAATTTCAAAACTTTGTTTGCCAGCTATTTATATATATATATATATAGGGATAGAAACCGCTAGAGGTTTCGTGATTTTTTTCAAATTCAAGTAACGTTATTGGCAAATTCTAGCCCCAATAGCGGGTTACAATTACATTTATGCCATTTGGTCCATATCGTAATTGTAGAAAAATTACACTTAGATCAAGTTGTGCAATGAATACTGTTGAATTAATGGAAAAATAATGCAATAAATTGTTGTCTTTGTATTTGATTGTTGTCTTTATATGTTTGTATGTGATATCTTTTTTATTTAGCTTCATTTGTCTTATTTCTTAAAAATGATTTTAACAATAAAATTTTGATTTATTTTCCAATACGCTAGCACTATGAAATTGTATTCATTTAAACTTCTGTGACAATGCTGTACAAATGAGTATTTACTGAGCTACATGATCAATTATTATACTAATTTTAATAAAGTTTTGTTTTCAATAATGTGGTGCCATCTGTTATTGAAAATGAGACAAACATTCTAAGACACTATATTACAGAATTATAAATTAAATCATGAAAAGAAAATAAATAAATATATATGTATATATACAATCTCTACTTTTTTTTTGCTATGCTATTAAAATTTAAAAAAATATTTAATCATCTACTGACTTCTAAAGTTCAAGCATAATGGTTTATTTTTAAAGTTTACCTTACTTACTACTTTATTAAAAACATTAGCGGACTATCTAAATTACAATTAAAAAATCAATATTTTTTGAAGTGACTATTATTTCTCTTCTAGAAATATCTATACATATACACATAAGGAACCCAGCTTATGTAATCTTGCCAAATCTTTTTCACATACTCTCTCATAAAGGTATTCTCCTCTTCTGCATAAAATTGTAGATCTAGATAAAGCCGTGACTGGCAAGAATGCTCACATTTTTATTTTCAGATTTCAAGAGATTTGAGTTTTATACTTCATAATATAGAAAAAAAATACGAATGTCAGTTTTGTTCTTTTTTTAACTAATTAGAACTAAAATTTAACACAGAATTACATTTTTTTGTAAAATAAATTTTTTTATTGAACTTAGATTTTTTTTTGTTTTTGAGTTGCAACGTTTACAACCATAAACGTACAGATCGACAGACGGTCAAATGCTTAGCGGATTTGGTTCACTATATACGGATTTATATCTTAGATTTTAAATTTAGGTATCTCCATTTTATTCATTTAACTCTTTACGATCTATTTCCATCGTTTTCACTGTCCTTGAACAGCCAGCCAGACTTTCTGTGAATGGATTCGTTTAAAATTTGACAGAAGCCAAAAAATTTGGTAATAAGAGCAAAAATATGTGGAAGAATCCAGATTTTTATCCATATAGTGCACAGTATTTTTGAGCTTTCGTATTCACAACTAAAATAATTCCAAAATTACGATAGCTCACATAACACAAATATTTTTTAGTTGTGAAATTAATTAATTATTATTATTTGTTTCTTCTAGAGAGAATCTGAAAAATTGAGATTCTTTAAAAGCACGAGATTGAATTTTTCGACGATCACAATAATTCTCTGAATATTTCATTTATGAGAAAACGAGTAAGAACATACATTTTGAGAGTAACTCTACCTGAATTTTAAATGATTTATGCGACATTTGCTCCATAAAATTTGTTTATGACATTTTTTTGTACAGCCAGATCGTTGACCGGCATTAAGACCGTTGCCAAGCTTTTAAATGTGCGTGAGGTCATTTCGTTTGCGTGGCAGGGGGCCTGGCAACTAAATGAATTTTGAACCTTTCATTTCCTTCATTTTGGCGCCTTTGGCGAAAAATGAGTGCTGCATATCACTGACCCATACGGAGAAAAAGAAGTAATTCTTTTTATACAAAAATCTTATGAATTTTTAGTTATAAAATTCTAGATTCTTCCCGGATGTGCATGCTTCGAATTCGAAAGGAAATTTGATACTTTTTGTTGACTTATTCTAAAAATAGAATAACCTTATTAATTCGATAAGAAAAACATAAATTAAGTGTTGTTAAATATATAACTTGGCCAGTGAACTTTTGCACTCAGTTTTATTTGAAAAAAGAAAGAAGGCTGACATTTTACTTCGCCACAGTTTTTGAACGATTTTGGCGAATATAAACCGCGTTAAAATATTGTATTTTTGAGGATTCTAATAGACCATTCTTCTATGTTATTGTAATTTTATTTCTTAATAACGCTTTTTGTAAAATTAAGAAAAATTTCCTCACAACATTTTTTTAGTTTTTTATTAGCGTAATTAAAATTTATATTTTTTTACACGAAATTTTTTAAATTTTGCATACAAAGAAAGTATATGAAACATTTTTGTATTACAGGAGAATTACATATAAAAAAGTAATTATATATAAAATAGTAATATAAAAAATTTTAAAGTAAATTCCTGTTTAGGTCAACAAAGAAAATTTTCATTTTAGTTACTTTTTACTAAATAATTGTGATTAATACAAATAATTTTATCAAAAAATGATTGATGCTCGCAAGAATTGAACCCGCGTTCATCACGTTCACGTAAAAAATACTGAAATCCTTGTTGCTTACCGATCGAGTTACAGCTTGTTGATTTCAATTTTCATTACAAACTGCTAAAATTCTAATTTAAAGTATTAAAATTAATTGAGTTTAATTAATGAATTAATACCTGAAAAAACCGTATTAACACCAAATGCCATCCACTACAAGTTTTTAAAACTGTATGAATTTGAATGGATGAATCCTCTTAAGTTCAAATCCCCTCACGTGTCTGGTCTTCCCAAAACTTTCTCGCATACTCTCTAATAAGGTATAACCCCTAAGAACGTCTTGCATATGATTGGCGTACAAGAGTTACAAAATGTTAAAGTTTGGAGGGGAATTTAGCATTTTGACTGAATTTATCGTATGAACTTTTTCGAGTGTTTTGGCGGTTTAATCCTTATCATGTATTTGCTGTCGTGTTCCGCTTCACAACGTAATGAGGAGGGAGTAAATTCTGAGGGTATGGATTCCTGAGCACCCTAGGGCAGAAGTCTGACTTCTAGCTAACATACGTCGCAAACTCTTTTTACGTGGTGGATTTCAATCATTCATCCATTAATTTAGACCTGGAACAGAGAGCGATCACCTCTGACGCATATTGGATGCTCTAATTTATGCCAAAGTGTACTTAAACTACTTGAGACATAAATCTTTCCTTTAAAAATAATAAATATTTTGTTTAATAATTATAAATATTCTTTTGTAAATAGTTGTGAAACCAGATTGGCCTCAGTGATATTTTTGGAACTTTTGAATAACTATGAATACTATTTTGTAAATAGTTATAAATTCAGATTGGCATGAGGGATATTTTTGGAATTTTAGATCTTGTTTTTAAAACGATGCTAGAATTTATATGAAAATAAGTTGAAATTTGATAATATTATTTGTAATGTAATAATATTTTGTTTTAAAGTAAGTTTGTTTCCAATTCTGTTTTGTTGACAAACGAGCTTAGCAAATTCTTTTTAAAATGTAAAAAAGGATAAAAAATAAAATTAAAATTCTAAATGAACTAGCATCTTTAATATATATAATAAACCAGTACAAATAACAGATGCAATATAATCTTCATAAAAGTTCATAATAATTTCAAAATTTGCGGTTACATAAAATTAGAATTAAAGTTAATTAAAAATTGAAGCATCTAGCATCAATGCCATTCTACACCCCAATGAAAATAAAAGCTACATTTTGGCATAAATTAGAGACGTTATACTTCAATAACATCTGCATACAATACGCTTTATAGATTGATCGCTTGTATATTTTTGCGACACCTCAAAATGTTTATTATCTAAAGACGTGAGTTAGTATAAAATCTACACCATTATAATTACTATTTTTTTTTTTACTATACGAAGGAAGTACTGTTATCATCGAAAAAAGATAAACTCAAGATTTCTACGAGTCTACACATTTCAGACATTCCTAAATTAAAAAAAATTAAAAATGTCTTTTTATTACAACATTCCCATTCTGCAATATTTTAAGTGTACTTACTTGCACATTTCCCCAAATAATTTACAGTAATCCTTGCAAACGCCTTCCCCTTGAACCAGAACTTGATCAGCTCCAAGCTTGACATCCATGTATTTCCAATCATACCTTAATATATATCCGAAAAAATATTTCAGTAAAACGGAAAAATAACATATCGTAGGAATCTTTATGACTAAAGCACAGATTAGTTATGATTAATAGCATAAACATGAAAATCAAAAATTTAGAATATTCAAGGATAAGTTTGTAAAACTCACGTGATGTTGTTGGATATCCATCTGAAAAATGCTCGAACTTTGAACAGATCATTTTCTGCGGCAGCGCAAAGATAATTAACTAAATTTCTCAAGGAAGATTTTGTAGATTCTGGAGCCTTTGGAAAAGAAATAAAAAAAAGACTTTATTGAAATGAAATCTAGCATATTTAGATTTTGGGAATTCGAAGAAATGAAGATAAATTATATAAAACATTGAAATTTCTCAAATCACTATAATTTCTTCCAGATTTTATTTTTCGAATCGGTATCATTTTGTTAGGTCGATAAGCAATTTTTGTGTTTACTCCAGCAAATACGTGTGGAATGTCAATTAAAAATACTTTTCAGATTGTTACTAAAGTAATTAGGACGGATTTTTGCTTATATAAATGTGGATCTCAATAGCATATACTTTAAAGTCAAATACTATTATTTTTAATATCGATAATTATTTTGATATCCAACTCATTAAAGTTACCACATCAAATGTTATTTCGAATTCGAATTATTTTATATTTTAAAATAATGCATCGAATATATTTTTGATACTTGAGAAATGATGCATCAAAAATACTTTGGCACTTAAAAGATAATTCATCAAGAATACTTTTGAGGCTTCAGTGATAATGCATCAAGAATACTTTTGATGCTTCAGTGGTAATGCATCAAGAATACTTTTGATGTTTCAGTGATAAAGCATCAAGAATATTTTTCATGCTTCAGAAATAATGCATCAATAATACTTTTGTTACTTGAGAGATAATGCATCCAGGATACTTACCAGTGAACATAAAGTAAAGTATTTCAATATACACTTTGATGGAGAAAAAAATTAAGCTCATGTTCTACTATATTCATCTCCACCTAATTGATCTTACCTCAGTGGCATGCTTGTCTATTTCTTCAAAGACATTCATATCTGGTATCATTTCTTGCTTCTTGCAAGGTGGTGGTCTTGCCGCATATTCAGGGGCCTCGTCTGTTATGGGGTCGTTGTCTGTCTGCACCCCAATTTCCCTCAGGTTCATCTTCAGGGCATAATCGAGGACGGCGTGCTTGCTTAAGCTGTCCTCTACGTCCATCAGCAGCCTGGTGATACCATCCTGGACAGCGTCCTTCGATAGGCGACTGTCCTCAAAGGGACCGCTGCCCAGTTCCTTCTCCAGGTGGGCGAAGGGCGAGAGCAACTCGTTCATGTAGAGCACGCCGGCCGCCTCGCTGTCCGCGGTGTTGGCAGCTTTGGCTGAAAGAGAACGAAACAGAATGCAGAAGCTACCTTTTTGGGTATTGAGAAACATGCAGCATTCCAGTGTTTGCATTCTTAAAGACATCGAAAGACGGTCGTTCAATATGTAAGCATTTTTTTTCAATTTGATCCTTTCATTTTACAAGATTTTTTGGCGATCTGTAAGAAATAGTTCCATCTAAACTACATTTTTTATCATTTGGGACTTATAAACCAGATTTTCTGTTAAGATTCAAGTAATATGAATTGAAAATCGAATGCTGAGTTCAGGTTCAAAAGAATTAAGAGCAACTGTTTTTGGACAAAAGTCAATCGATAGTTTCTAACAAAGACAAAGATAATAATTGAATATAAGGTTGTGTAGCTTCAAAAGTGTAAAGCTGTTTTCAAAGTTTTGTAAAAGCGTTACTTATGCTATTATCTAACAAAGTATCTCACGGGCGATCATACTAATCGATACTATACTGATACAAAAGTCAGATTTGAATGTTATATACCGGGGAAACACATAGTAGAAAAAAGTTCCAAACTATATATCCTCCTTTTTCATCCCTATCTTGAACGACTCTCAGGCTACCAATAATATTTCTTTAATATATGTTTATCAGCTATTCAAAGCTAGGACCTCTATCATAAATCGATGCCACTTGAATAAAATCCGCTAATCAATATTATATTGGGGCATTTGCTTTAGCTGTGGGTCCTTTGGTCTTCTTTAGTTTTACGTTATGTTAATCCAACATAAATATTCGGATAAAAAAGCATATACTGAAGAATCTCTTTCAGCATTCAGAAAAAGACCGAACTTTAAAAAAATGAAACCTCTTAATTCATACATTCAACAGTCGTTATTTGAAAAAACTTTATTTGTTTCTGTGAAAAAGCTTAGACTTATACTGAGATCAAGTTGACTTATGAGATGGGCCTAGTTGAGGGTATGCTGAATAATACTGAGATCAAGTTGACTTCCAATGAGGACCTCGTTGAGGACATGCCGAATCATACTGAGATGAAGTTGACTTACAGAGAGTGCCTATTTGAGGGCATGCTGAATTACACTGATATCAAGTTGGCTTACAATGAGGGCCAAGTTGAGGACATACTGAATAATACTGAAATAAAGTTGACTTACAATGAGTGCCTAGTTGAGAACATGCTGAGTTACACTGAAATTAAGTTGATTTACAAAGAGGACCTAGTTGAGGACATGCTGAATCATACTGAGATCAAGTTGACTTACAATGAAGGCCTAGTTGAGGACAAGTTGAATTATATTGAAATCAAGTTGATTTACAATGAGGACCTAGTTGAGGACATGCTGACTCATACTCAGATCAAGTTGACTTACAATGAAGGCCTAGTTCAGGACATACTGAATCATACTGAGATGATATTCACTTACAATGAGTTCCTACTTGAGGAAATGCTGAATTATGCTGAAATCAAGTTGATTTACAACGAGGAACTACTTGAGGACATGCTGAATCATACTTCTTCTTGTGTACAGCCGACCACCCCGCTACCACTGAAAGTAGCGTTATTGACAGGATTTGTTGTGGCCGACTGTGGAATGTAGCAATGTCCATCCCTACATTGACGTAATCTGTCAAACTATGCTGAATCATACTGAGATCTAGTTGGCTTACAATGAAGACCTAATTGAGGATATTTTGAATCATACTGAGATCAAGTTCACTTACATTGAAGGACCAGTGAAGGACACGCTGAATGGTCTGCATCGACAGCAAATTATTGAGGATTTGTCTAAATGCCCTCATAACTATAGAATTATCGCTTATGTATAGGTGCTATATCTTTTTTTAATTTTTTCCCCATCCCACCTGTTATCACCTCGTAAGATACAAGATTGTTTGCATGCTATGAAATAAAAATCATACGTTACGTTTGGAACTTAAATATTGAACGACTTAAGTACCTTGCAGTGCAATAGAGAAGTTACAAGCACCGAAGTGATATATATACACAATGTCATCGATTGTATCATCACCATATCATGTACCTGTCTTAGCTCAGCAATAAGAATTGTGCTCCACTTTTATCATACCCATGCAAAAGGAAACGAATATGGAAAATAGTCAAGCAGATAAAGCTACATGTGAACATTCAGCGGTAGAACAACATGGACAAGCATAAGAACAATACTGAAATTTTAAAATCAGTACAACACATTTCTGAGTAGCGTGCTTAATCACCTCTCCTAGCAAAACAGGATTGACAAGGTTGCTCGGCGTTTTTTATCATCCTGTCAAGAAGCGCCTGGGACAATAGGGAATAAGCTTCGCCAAGAAATCTCTGAGGACTTTGCACATTCTTAGAAGGCGATTGGTAAGATTCAACTTGCCTTTCCAAGGTGTCCCAAAACGTTTCCACTACATAAGGCCTGGCGGCCTCGCTCAGAATCCCTTGTTCTGGATTCCTTTCGTTTCCATATAGTGTTCCATGAGATGTTTGCTGTGCGTTTTGGGGATTATCCATTAACTGTGGACTTACGGAACCTGAAAATAGGTGAATATCTATTCCTTGATACGCATGCATTTTAACCGTACATCGAGAACGCAGTTAAAATTCTATTACTGGTATCTTCATACCTCATTTTTGCTTTTTATTACTTAAAATTTATTCTTTCTGATTAGATTTAAGAGTCATAAATAAGATTAAAACTCAGTGTATATATGTGAATGAATTTGAAATGCAGGTTGTCATATATGAAATATCTGGGACTTGTAGAACATAGAGCAGCATATACAGTAAATGATAAGCTATTATGATTTTCATTAGAAAATTATCTAAAATTATAAAATTAATAAAAATAATCATTTTAAGCCATTAAAATTAATAACTAAGATATATGAGCCATCAAAAGAGAAACTACTGTTATTTTTAGAAATATTTAAAGAATACTGAAATTTTTCATAAAATATTTACATAAATGAAATTTATTTCTTATTAAAGACTATTTTTTCTTTGTAACTTAAAAATACATGAAGAAAAATATGATATAATCCTATTTTAAAGAATTATCGAATAGTGCCAAAGTCACAACATAGTTGAATCATCCACAAATAAATAAGAGTTAAAAATTTATTGGAATAATAAAAATTAAACTTGTATAATAAAGTTCTGAAAAAGGAAGCATCTTCATCTTTAGAATTGTAATCGCGATTCGAAGCAAGGAAAATTTTACATGAAGAAATATTTGGATGTCAAAAGTTTTTAGCGGAACATTTTTCTTTAAGGTTCTTTAACATTTTTGAAAGCAAAAAAGCTTGACAGAATTTTGATCTAAAAAATTCAAATAAAAATCTTCTAACTTATTTTTTCGATCAGATTTTCTTTCCTTTTTTAATAATTAATGATTCTTATTTAGTTCATTTTTTATCTTTTAGGCTGAAATTAAAATATTACTGATCGAAATGAAATCGCAACGGTTTGTCTTCGCCAAAAAGAATTTCTAATAGAGAAGAAATACGATACTAAAGTTTCCATAATTTCCTTTAAATTTTATCTAAAATTAAAAAACAACAACCTCTAATTGTGCAGATGATGTTCCAGAAGAAAGTTTTCTTAGAGTGTTGATGCAGATATAGTTAACAATGATGATGATTTCTCAAAGCATATTCTATATTACACAAAATTTGTTCTTTTATAAAATATATCTAGGTTTACCAATAATGAAGGAAGAAAAGCACAAAAATTCTAGACTTTATATTTCAATGATCTGAAAGAAAATATTATCATTCCCGATTTCCATAAAAAATGCTTTTCTAAGGATAAATTTTAAACATTTAATCTTAATCTAAAAATCCAATGTCCTCTTAATTCAACATTTCTCAAGTTTATATGTGTTTGGAAATTAACTTCCTATTTTGAATTTCTCGCTTGTCAACCACTTAACTGCTTTGGGTTTTTTTACTATCTAATAAGAAGACACCTTCTATTTCAGGAATATTTTCTTATTCTGGAAATGGAAATCCATTGAATACATGGCTTATCTATGTATTCGAAGTAATTTTCATGTTGAATTATAATCATTATGAATGGTTTATTTTTAGCTTACAACTATCAAAGTTCAATAAATTGACGTCCGTACGGCATACGGGCAAACCGGTTAAGGGGTTTATTTAGAGAGCATCTTGTGATTTTATGTCGTGGTATTATGACAGAACGAAATCGTACCCGGATGCTACGATCCAAATTTTTGCAAATGAGATTGAATGTTGGCTCATTTACGGACATTTGGTTTACATATACCAGAACTTCATGCTAGATGGTCTGAGTGTAATGTGTTTCCTCATCCATATGTTTCAAATCCGTGGTCCTTTGGTTCTGAATCTATGACTTAACCCTCAGCCAATGCCAAATGCCCGATGATTAGGAAAATTACCAATGATCACTGACCATGATCAAAAATGATAGTCTAATGAAACTACATTTAATCGTAATGAGCTCCGATTCTGAAAAAAATAAGTTAACTAAATGCTAATATATTGTTACGTTTTTAGCGTAGCGGGTTCGGATTGAATGGACTTTGTATGAGGACAGCACAAACAAATTTATTTACAGCTATTTACAGTTATTTACAGGATAATTGATAAAGTAAAAATTTTAGATAAGTACAATTCAGCAGTCAACAGTTAATTACAGCGTAAATTCAAGTCTTACGCACGATAAAAACAGACTACAAAACAGCTATCGTATAGCACAGCAACAGTTAATCACTTCGAGCTCAATAACACAGCGTTAACAGCAAACGCAAAACACAGCTCACAAATCCTTTAGTCCAGCGAGACGCTTTTTTATTTCAGAGCAAACTCTCAACTAACTCGATGAAATCACTATAGCAACTAACTAACTCGCTCCGGCTATTCGTCCTTATATAGCCGAGAAGCGCGTGCACCTGAATCTCGTGGAAATTCTCAAAACAACGCGAACAATCTAGCGGCTACTAGATTATTCCTTTCGCCAAACCAATCAAGCTGGCGCGAGGCTCCTCG
This sequence comes from Argiope argentata, assembly GCA_026289955.1. Classification (NCBI taxonomy): domain Eukaryota; kingdom Metazoa; phylum Arthropoda; class Arachnida; order Araneae; family Araneidae; genus Argiope; species Argiope argentata. The sequence goes on along the minus strand of JAOUZG010031473.1, from coordinate 1,805,906 downwards.
CCAAACGTGGCCAACCTTGGCGAGTTTTCGTGCCGCACGCCCGCTTGTAACAATATGCAGCTTCTCCGGAGATATTTCATTTCTCCTGTGAGTTGAAACGCAAATTACTCAAATTATCGATTACATAAGGAATTAGTTACTCACTAATTAGGCGACATTGTTTTAAGATGGATATAACTCACATTTGAAGCGAGAAAAAAATGACCAAATGAGGATCCATGATAAATTAAAAGGCCTCTGAAATCACACATCCATAAAGAAATATACTATAACAAGTATGAATTATTGCCGTTTTCCCGTAGAACTGCAAAATCATTGAGTTTCTTTCAATGATCAATTTACAAGCTATTATCAAATAAATAGTGATATGATGAATATGGATATGTTTTTTGTTGTCTTAAAAATATAACTTAAATAATGAATATAAATGTAGAGAGCAAAGAAAATTTTGAATTCATTTTGCACTCGAATTGTTTCCTAATATTATACTATAATTAGACACAAAACAATGATAAATGTCGAGAACTTAACAGAAACGTTTCTTTCGCCCCTTTTAATTCGGTACTGTATATTAGTTTCACCCTTTCTGTTCGGTACTGTATTTTAATAATGTAATGGGGATTTCTTTGTTGCAAAAATTAAGCAAATATTGCAAGAAGAGTGTTCTAAATTAGTCTTATCTGGTGACGCCTTTAATGACGATACTTTCTTTTCTTTGAAACAAAAGTTTTTATCCCAACATATCACATAATTCCATATTTTCCCCTCCCAAATCAAATTTTGAAGCAGTAATTATGCCTTTACCGTTTATAACGTTTATATTATAAAAAATGTAATGTATATTACAGTATTTTGCATGATATATTACAAAAATATTTATCTTTAAAAAAAGATGTAACAAACAAATTTATATGTAACCTAAGTTTTTATATAACTTAATTAATCCTGCCGAGTTTAAGGACTAGTAAGAAAAAATAGTGGTGCACATTTTTTAAACATTGTTTCTATTTAGAAGCCAAAAATTGAAAAAATTCATTTCTGATTTTTTCACAATTTTATTAGTTCAATCAATGTTCGAATTGGAATTAAAAAAAATCAGAAATATTTTAGCAAAGCATCAGATGTATTGAAATGCAATATTTGGGAAAACTGATAAATTTCACATTTTAGGATTAAGCCAAAATCGGAAACAAACCGAATTATTTTTAATTAGATAAAATTCAGTATGAATTTTTTAGATCATGTAAAGAATTTCATAATTTAAATTTAATTTCAAGAAAAGTTATCAGCATTAAAATAGAAGATCGTCTGCTCTAAGTGTTTCATGGAAGATTCTTCATCTGATTACTCTTTTATTTGTCTGGGCCTCTCCAGGCAGGATATTACTGAAGTTTCATAGTTAATATAGTTACAATCGGGTGAAACGCGCGCCGAAGGTGAAAACGTCGGCGGCGCTTCACAAGGTGCTTCGCGCCAGCCGAGTTGACTTGGCGAGAGGAATATTCTGGTAACCCCGAGACAATTCTGGCTGCGCCGCGTTTTCTCTCGGTGATTGCCGAAGCCTCTCGATGCTTTCGCCCGGCTATATAAGACACGGGCTAAAGCTTTCGGCAGTTTCTCTCTCTCTCTCTGAAGAGAAGCGTTTGGTGGACTAGCGGATTCTCGCTTATTATTAGTGAGCTGTGTTTGCGTTTTCTGTTAACGCTGTGATATTGAGCTCGCTGTGATTGACTGTTGCTGTGCTATACTATAGCTGTTTAGCAAACTGTGTTTATTGTGCGTAAGACTTGCATTTACGCTGTAAGTGACTGTTGACTGCTGGATTGTGTTTATCTGAAATTTTTACTTTATCAATTATCCTGTAAATAACTGTAAATAGCTGTAAATAAATTTGTTTGAGCTGTCCTCAAGTAAAGTCCATTCAATCCGAACCCGCTACGCTAAAAACGTAACAATACTGAATTTCTCACAGAACGCAGAATTTCATAGTTTTTATATAGCAGTGCTGTTCTTGGGGACAACTACAGATCGTAACATTTTTGGTATGTTACTTAAAGCAATTTTCAAACTTCCATTTATTATTTTAAATTTACCTTACAATTTACCTTTAAATGCATTACATATTAATAGTTTGGTCACCAGGAAAGGTAATTTTTAAGCTGAGAAAGCAATTCAGCATATTATATGGTCATAATAAATACTATAAGCTTCAGTTGTCGTTACTACAGACAATAGTAGAATTGAGCGCATTTATTCCTCCCTTTTTTTTAACAAATTACTTGTATTAATGTGTATCAGACTATCATCTAACCCTTTCACTACTGATCCGGTCTAATCGGCCTTGGAAATTTTATCCTGGAATACCTGTTCCTATTTCAAACGACGGTTGCAGGATGTAAAACAGAAAACCTCCTTTGATAACTTTTTACCTCTTTACATCCCTGGTTTGTAACCGAAATTGATCTTTAATAATAGAATCTGCACAGTCGGTTGAGAAGATTTAGTAATGAAAGTGTAATAGTTATCCAATCCTTCCTTCTCCCTTCTAATCCTTCCTTCTACTACAATAATCTCAAAATAATGAGCATTTTTCTTTAACTTCAAAAAGGGGCAAAAAGGAATTCAACTCAACTTACCTCTGTTAACCGGTTCTGTCTGAGATTCCATGGATGACATTTTCGTAGATCTCGCTAATAAATCATCAATTCTGTTTTCAGTGTCATATTTATTGGACAGATCTGCGAAAATAGAATCAAAACTTCCGTTTTCCTTCACGTCTTGACCATACTCATCTTGCTGAACAGGTTCTGGATCTGTTTGCGTGGACTCTTCAGCCCTGCTGTACGTCGTTTGGACAGACGCATCGACACAGGTGGTAACAAAGTGGTCAGGTCTGTACTTGGGCATCAACAAGAATTGATCCGCTTTGGCGAGGATCCTGTCCAGACTGTCGAACCCTTCGTCCACTGGGGTCTGGGTCTCGACGTCCCTCGTGTCCCAGCCCATTATGGGCGTGAGCTCGATGTCCGTCTGGGCGTCAGTGTCCGACATTCTGGAACAGACGTCGGTCTGGGCGGATGCGTTTGCCGAGATGGGTACAGCTTTCTTGGCCTGGGACATCCAAGCCCCAGGTAGCACCATGTCTTTGTTGTGATTGGCGGAGTTCTGAATAGGGGTTGAGGTGATTGCCTGTATTCTTCGACTGGAACCACACCCCATAGAGTCACCTGCCAAAAGAAAATTCGTAAATTAATGTTAACTTGTTTCCATTTACTCATCTAATCGACTTCTTATACTATTTTCAATTTTTTTGTGCATATTTAAGATTGTTAATAAAGTTATCTAATGTTGCTACTTTTTCATATAAATCGCTTAGAAGATCTTTTTATTTGTTGATTAACACATTTTCAGTGGATGAAAATAAATTACAATCTTTTGAAATTTATTAGTTCTAGCTTGGCGATAATTTTCTTTCCATTTCTTTCATTTTATCCGCTGCATCCCAAATTAAAAGTTTTAAATAATTCTCATTTGATTATGTGCTGAAAAAATTGGTAAACTGTTGTAGGAGAATTTCTGCATTTTGCTGTGTTTCACAGATTAAAGAGTAAGAAATGGCACTTTTTTAAATAAAATTTTACAACTTTACAAATTTTTTTAAGAAAATACAATGCATATTTGTGCAGCTGTCGAATGTTAAAAATTCAAGAAACTTGAAAAGGTAAAATTTTCTTAGCTTCGAAATATCCTGATTTTGGGAAAATTTAAATTTAAAAGATAGCATTAACAATGCAAACGTCCGAATTGGTTCTTGGGGATTCTGTGAGAATCATCATGCGCGTAAACAGGAAATTAGACTGCTTTTCATTCCCACACACACACACATTATATATATATATATATATATATATATATATATATATAATGTGTGTG
>JAOUZG010031473.1:1787748-1801873 GCA_026289955.1 Argiope argentata | reverse complement strand
ATAAAGTCATGCCAGCATTATATTAGCCGTCAAATGAGAAATTCTCATCATCATCTGAAAAGATTAAACGATGGACGCCTCGTAACTTTCAAATACATACTCTAGTTAGCCATCGAAACAGAAATTTCAGAATAAGAATTTGGTAACAGGGAGGCCTCATAATGGAGCTTTATTTGTTCAGTAAATATCATAATCTAAACCTGTTAAAAGTCATTTAGCAGACGATTCTTTTTCAGGCATTTTATACCGGTTACAAGTTTTATTTCAATTAAAATATTATTAAAAGTTAAAAGCAAACGATCTTTTCTTTGATAAACATTTTTTTAGTAAAAATAATATTATTTCGTTTTTTAAAAAAATTAATACCATTAGTTCAAATTTTCCCTATATATTAAGTCGGGAGGAAAAGAAATCTATTTTTATTTTACAGCCGTCTATCGAGAAAATAAGGGATTTCTTTCTATTATTTTCAATTTCTTTCCATTATTTCCTTTCCATATAGAATTTTTGAAAACAATGGAAAAAGAAATGCAGTAATCAAAAATGTTTAATTAATGGATTTTTGGCTGTAAAATAATAATAGATTTCTTTTCCTCCACCCTAATAGATATATATCTATATCTTGTTCTAATTTTCAGTTATTAATAAAATACTTTTTATTCATTCAATAAAGTTCATGCAAATTTTTTAAAACTTGTAGTGGATAGCATTTGATGTTAATAAAGTTTTTCGAATATGAATTCATTATTTTTTCATTAATTAATTAAAAACTTTCTCAAAAAATCTTCATTTCCCCAACGCCAAAAAAATAACAAATTCAGTTTGTTCCCCCCCCCCACGCTGACGAGGTTAGGCTTAACATGTTTTCGGCCGATTATTTCAGATGATTCTGTTTATTGTCTTAATATTTGATACATTTAAAATTAAATATTTTAATTAATTGATTTTTTGGATTCACTTTAACGTACTTTCAAATTAAAATAATACAGAATAAAAATATTAAAAATTTCTAATCTATATTTCGTTACTCCAACTGGCACAGAAAATTCACGCGTTTTGCGTTGCCTCGATTGGCATTGAAAATTCAATGATAGTATAAATTTTTGATCAATTATTTATCGTAAGTGTAATTATTAGACCGTGATAGCCTGGATGGTAGGGCGTTGGATTCCCATCCATTAGGTGGCTACTTCGAACCCGATAACCGAAGACTGTGTGTGTGTGGTGGACGCTGAATCTGTTCGTGGTCACAAAGTCCTCCATGTCGAGAGTAATACCCCTGGGGGTACTGGGTCAGAGGTGATAGTCCTCTGTTCCAGATCTAAATTACGATCTGTGGATGAATGAATGAAAGGCATGAATGAAGCCTGCCCCCTAAAAAGGGTTTGTGATGTATATGAGCTAGAATTCAGACTTCTGGCCTTCAGTACTCAGAGGTGCGTACACTCAGAATCTACTAAACCTCTCCTTCCGTTGTAAAGCGGAACATCAGAACGGCAGCAACAATTGTAATTATTTAATAAAAAGTAAATAAAATAAAATGTTTCTTAATAACCTGAGTAGGAATAGATTTTTTTAAAAAAAAAAACTGTTTTTTACATTACTTGTTTTAGTTGATGATCAATTGTAAACCTTTTGGAATCTGGCAATGGCTTGTAATGTATGCCGAGAAGTTGAAAGAATAAAGGAGCCGATGGAATTCTGAAATGCTTGGTGTATTATTTTAATTTTATTAATTTAAGAGGCTCTGAAAACCACAGTTTGAAGCCTAGGAAAGCATGCAAAATTAGATAGCAAAACTTATTAAAAATATTCCAGCTATAAAATGAATTATTACAATCTAATTGCAAACAGGAACTTTCATTCGTTTATATTGTTATACGTGATAGTCAAAACATAGAATGTTCAAAAAGGGTAATTAAAGAGAGAAAAGAAACGAAATGCAACTTAATGTTACCTGCTAAAAAGACATTGATTTTTGTTTTAAATCAATGTTATTCTTTTTAAAATATAAATGAATTCTATTTGCGATTACATTTTAAGTTATATGGATTAAATGTAGTCAAATTGTAAAATATGTAAATCCATAACAATTTTTGAATGGAATCTATATGAACATTATAGCTTAAAAAGACTTAAAGAACTAGATAAATCAAATTTTATAAATTGTTTAAATACTTAAAGTATAGATTGAGTCATATTTTAAACTAAATTTACATATTAATCAATACGGCACGAATTAAATTCATCGTAAATTTTTTTCCCGTTTTTTGACCGTTAATTTTTTGTTTAAAAATTTTTTCAAACTGATATAGGAATAGCTTTCGTTTGAAATCTTATCAAACCGCGTGTTGATGTTTTCGGACGAGTTCGAAGTGTTGCCAAACGGCGATTAACAAATTCGGCCTGATTTTGCGTCCACGTAAGCGTTTTATATATATAGACGTTCAAAATAACACGCGCAGTCTAACTAGAAAGTTAAGTAAATTCGTCAATCCAGAGGTTAAAAAAAAGTAAAGCAAATTTTCTATGCCTAAAATTCAATTTACTTTCAGCAAAAAATAGGTATTTTTCAATTTTTAAATCTTATTCTACCTCAAACAGCTTTCAAATGGATTTGAACAGAATAATTAAGATTTGAATTGTGAATTAATTTAATTTCTTACTTTAATCCCACTGGGGGATTTATTCTTATTTCAATCTATATAAGAACTAAAAGGTTATCTGAGGCACATAATTGTATCTAGGCGATTGCTGTTTTTTTAGCGTAATATTTCCTCTGTCTTCGCCACAGATTTGAATATTAAAAGCTTGTTATTCGAAGCAGGATTAATCAATCAAAAATTTCTATTTTATCGAAAAAACTAATATTTTAGTCTAATAAAAAATAAGCTATTGTATTTAATTGTTTTCATATGTTATTTTATTCACAAAATAAGTTAAAAAAATTAAATAAAAATTTATATATAAAGAAATTTACTTATTCTAGACATCGTAGATAGAATTGGAATTCTGATTTGGCAGCTACTTATAGTCAATGATCTGAAAAGGATTATTGGCAGATAGATTAAACTATGTTATTAGTCTAGTTTCCAAACGAATAAATTTTGTTAATAGTACAAATTCCACGAATCATACATATATTAGACTAATTTTAACGCTTGTCAAATATAATTAGTTAGGTTTCTGACTAGGTAGCTGCCTAGAACCATTAACCTTTAGGAGATGGCAGGTAGATCGATTAAACGATGTTATTATCCTAGTTTTTTAAATGAATAAATTTGTTAAGAACACAAATTTTATGAATCATAATTTATCAATCAAATTTGTTAATACAAATTTTATGAATCATAATTTATTAAACAAATTTGTTTATAATACACATTCTATGAATCATAATTTATTTGACAAATTTGTTTATAAAACAAACTTTATGAATCAGGATTTATCAGGCAAATTTGTTTATAATACAAATTCTGTGAATCATAATTTACTAGGCAAATCTGTTAATAGTACAAATTCTGTGAATCAGAATTCTTTAGGCGAACTTTAACACTTAGTTATTCAAATAATATTAAGTGGTTCCCTTATACGTTCCATTACATTCATTAAATTAATATAGTATTATAAATTAATAAGCACGCAGTATCATTTTAAATAACATTGCTCTGTATAATCATGAATTATAATAAATAAATTAATAAGACATATGTTTTTTTCAAGTTAGAAAAATAAAAAAAGATTAAAATGAAATTTGCTATGCATATTTTAATGTATCACGTCAGAAGATAAATTTTTGAACGGTTAAGCACCACGAATTCTCGCAAGTTAAATTCTATTTTTATTCATTTTAATTGTTTCATTGAATGAGTCATTTTAGTATCGCAAACGATTCAAAAAACTTTGTCTCGAATTTATTAAAAAAATATCACATATCCTGTTTATTTCATTTCATATAATCACGTTTTCAAAATGACATTTTTCTAGGTTTTATTTTCTGCAGTCATTAGCTTATTTTTTTAATCAGAGCTTTGGTAAATGGGAGGGCAACACGTTATTAAAAGCTGATTTTTTAGATGCTCGTGCTGATAATAAAATTTCAATTTTTCCCCTACGAATTTTTATTGACGCCAAAACCTCTTTTCCAAAATAACATCATGTTCTCACAGGATAAAGAGCTATTTAAATCATTAAAATGTTGATTCACCTAAAAATATACCGAAATATGGAGTTAATAGATTAATTTATTAAAACTACAAAATACGCAACACCTCGAACCGCTAACTGTTTAAATCATTTCATTATTATAGACACTTCATTGTGTGTACAAAGTAATCTTTTATAACAATAAAAATTGCTTAAATTGTATTTTATGTGAAGAGTCATTGCAAAAGGATAAGTATTTTAGTGCTTTAAAATATAATGCTTTGCATTTAACTGAACTGTATACATTATTCTATTTATATAATGAGTACGAAAAACTATTTTCTCTGCTTCATAATCTTAAAGCTGATAGAAAAATCTTTTTGTTAATTTTCGACCTTTTCTAATAAATTTAAATTCGAACGTTTTGTTCAGAAACCATAAAATCGCTTGATTTATTAGTACATTAACGAACAATGTTCTTTGCTTAACCAGTTTTCATACAATATGCATTACTTCATTTACATAATAACGATTCTCAAATCTATTTTGGCCCATTCGTCTGACATTTCTCACAGAAGTAGAACGCGACACACAAAAACATCAATATTAACTTTTTAATATTTAAGTTAAAGAGTCTAAGAATTTATTAAAAAAAATCTAATCACCTATATCAATAAAATAGTTTACAATACAAAATTTTCCTCTGTAATTTTGACACTAATATAAAAAGCATTGATCAGAAAGGCTCTTTATAATAGAGAGAGCGTTTTAATATTTAAATATGGGTTTTATTCCCATTAATTTTTCATTGTTCTTCACATTTCTCTGTTGTTGAGACATTAGTACACACTCATTTATTGATGTGTCGCGCTGGTGTACATGTACTTTGATAATGATTAGCAGTTCTAGTTTTGACGACGAACAGCGTTGCTTTGTTCAGCGCCTGGATACCAACGAGACATTTACGACTAGTTTGGACTTCGATCACAGTGTATGTTTGTTTAAAAGGCTTGAACACGCAAATGGAAATCATTGGCTTGATTCCCCATTTTTCCCTATTAGTTCCCAGAGGTGGGTGGTGGGAGAATCCTAATGATTATTTCCAATTCTTTTCCCACCCTCTTTCTCTATTCTGATTTGTTGCAACAACCATCAATCCATTGATAAACAGTTCGGTTAATAAATACTAAGACTTCAAGGACAATTTTAATGCATTTTTTAAACATACAAGCAAAAAGGAATGTAATCAAATATCTAGGTCATGTGTCTTTGACACATTTAATGTTAGCTTTTAAATAAGTCTACTGTAGCTAGCGTTTAGTTCAGTTAGCGTTAGTTAGAAACAAAAGTGTAGCGTTTAGTTCATAGCAACTGTGTAGTGTTTAGTTCATAGCTAGCGTTAGTTAGAAACAAAAATATTACATTTATATTTTGAACTAGATTTGTTTTGTGAGCCAATGATATCTGGCTGTTTTATAAGTTGAATCGTTTATGCTAAGGGACTATTAAAATTTTACTTTTATTTTATTTAAACATTTTTTAGATGTGTAAATTTCCATTAAAATCAATTGAATCAAATTTTATATGTGATGCTGTGAACAAGGTTGTTGACCTACGCAAAATTTTGAATCAAATCGTTGGAAAAATAGGCTTCCAAAATCCATATTCAATTTTCTTCACTATAGTATGAAAAAAAAGCATACAAACATTCCTACCTTTCCTACCATATTATCTGAACATTAGACCAACAGGTGCTAACAAATAATTCTCTTGTTTTCACTTGTGATATATTAGAAAAGTATCTGAAGAAAAGTATTGAATTATCTAATTTGGCCATTTGAGTATCTGATGTGATTTGGATAGTTAGCTATCTCCAATAATAAAAAAAAACTTTCAACGAAATCTATTTCTAGCTTAATTGACTGATGAAACACAGCCAGAGAAAATCATTTTTTGAAATGGATGATAGTAATTAATCACAGATACCCATTTGGAAAAAAAATTAAGTTACGGATCTGTAATATCATTTTCTTGCCGTATTATCTTATGACAAGAAAGGGAAATTTACAGAGGTTTTTAAAGGATGTCATAAAAAATACCTCTTATCTGGAGTCAGAAATGAAGGTTCTCGGAAATGTAAGAATTATATCTTATTTCTGGTAGAAGCCGAGATCTGGTGTATTCCATGTGATTCTTCTGGTGTATTCCATGTGACGATACACTCTATCAGGAAGCTGAATAATTCCACGAGCAGAAATTAATTGATTTCTTTTTGGAGTTTCTTTTCGTACAGCGAACTGATCAGCTGTAACTGCCGATCACTGATAATAGGGTCATTACTGTTATTTAATTAGTGATTTGCTATTTACGTGTGTAGCTAATGCTGTTCTCTGTATGCATGTTGTCTATATTTTTGCTACCTCTTTTTTGTCTTATGCTTCTTATATGACTTTTTTGTAAACTTGGAACTTGGTTTTCCACTATCCAGATTGTTGGAATTACTTTATCATACTTCCATTAGACGAATTTTGGTGCAATAGTCAAAGCTATTCGAATAATCCGTTATTAATTACCTAAAAAATTGTTTTTAGTCCTAATTTATATATACTTTTTTCTACATAAATTGGAAGATCTTTGGTTATTACGAGCTGCTATCTCTGAAACAGAAACTAATTTGGTTAGACAATTTGAAAAAATTGAAGCAACTTAAATTGAGCAAGGAAGTATCATTTAAACAGATTATATATACCATGTATATAAAGACGCAGTAATCAAATGCGTGCATTTAAATTACTTATTCGGTACCGTGCTTATTATTTAATTGATCTTTATGATTTATATTTGTTATTAAATTTCGAAAATTGATAATAACGATTAACAAATTAAACAAATAAATCATTCTCTACTATCGCAAAATTTTTCTTTTAAAAAGTGTATAATATTTTGTTACGTTTATTAATTGTTTTTGATTTCATTCTGCGAATATAAAATTATTCAGTAGAAATGATGATCTTATTCGTCATCTGCTCAGCTGTTGCGTAACATAAAGAAAATCCGTCCAGTCAATGTACAGGGTGCCCATAAATAAAAGATTATACTTTACAGTTGTCTACAAGCGAAAATATTGTTAAAAAGTTATGAAATATTGTTTAGGACATAATGAAAGGATGGGAATTTGTTTGAAAAATAAAAATTTTGTTCAAAATTTCGCCACCAAGGGCAGTTTTCAAATAAATTGCACATTTATTATATTTTTGACAAATTTAATTACAAAAAAGCATGTTCAACATGACGGTCATCATTTTCCGCTACCATCTGCAATCGAAAGGTAGCACGTTCCCCAGTTCACCGTAGTGTGTTCTGGGAATTACTAAGAACATGCTGTGAGATGCTGTTTTTTAAATCAGATAATTTTTTTGAATTATCACCTCTTACCAGATGTTTTAAATGTCCCCACATCAAAAAGTTACATGGATTTAGGTCTGGAGATCATAGAGGCCATAGATCACGAAAGTGACAGCTGATGACACATTATTACGTAAAATGATTTTATATAACGTCCTTTACACAACGGCTAATGTATGGAGGAGCTCCATCTTGCATGAAAATTGTGCTCAAAAGGCATTGACGTGCTTGCAAATCGGGGACAATTTTATTCTGAATTAATGATGCATATCGCTGTCCGGTGATCGAGCATGTTGACGGACCTCTCTCACTTCAATTCTCATACAAGATGGAGCTTCACCACTCATTAACCGCTGTGTTGAACATGTTTGTTGTAATTAAATTTGTCAAAAATATGCTAGCTGTGTAATTCATTAAAAAAAAACTGCCCCTTGTGACGACATTTTGAAATCTTTTTTTATATGATCAAACAAATTCCTATTCTTTCATTATGTTCTAACCACCTTTGTCCACCTTTCTGAAAAATATTTTCGCCCGTAGACCACTTTAAAGTAGGGTCGTTTATCTATGGACACCCTGTATGTTGAGAGGTTCAATAAGTTCAAACAGATGAATATGCTTTATTCCCCAAGAAAGCATGAAAACACAAGTAGTAAAACACAGCAGAAGCGTACGTAAGACAATTCTAACAGAAATTAACCTTATACAAGTAAGCAGCAAATCTTCATTAAGTAGTAGAGATAATAAAATGCCCTCGTGGAGATCGACACTCAAAAACGAAAAGGAAATACGATGCTGGTTTCAGCCCTCTCTCGCTTCTTATAAGTTTTCTGAACAACGAAACTAATTCTCAAGATAAATTCAGATCTTGTCATCTAATAGAGAAAACCAAAAATTTTACAGATTTGAGAGCCCTGATTTTTATTGAATACGGTCGATAAGACATAAGAGTAGTTATCAGACGTCGGTTTTGCAACCGTTTGTTTATATAAAACTTCTCTTTCTTTCTTTCTTTCTTTGAGACTGATTAGTTCTTTACTTTCCTAGAAAGATCAAAAACACATTCAAAAATCACAGCCGAAATGTACATAAAGGCAGCATTTGAAGATATCACCAGCATTCATATAAGCTGAAAATTGCTACTAAAATAATATAAAGCGATCAGATAGAACACGCTGGACATCAACATTTTAAACAGAATTTTCTCTACAGCTGATTTGATCTCTCTCTCGTGTTTTTATAGGCTCCTAAATATTAATGCATTAATCAATACCATTTTGCCAGCATCCTGGAACAGAGGTAGCACGTCTTCCTGGTGATCTGGGCGTCCCAGTTAGAGCATGGTTGTTCTTCTGCTTACTATCTGTGAGTTGTGGGAATGTGCTCTCCCCATAAAAAGAGATTGTGCAAGTGTGTGTGTGTCATATGAGCTAGAAGTCAGACTTCTGCCCTTGGGTACTCAGGGGTCCATACCCTCAGAAGCTATTGCATCCCTCTTTCCGTGTTAAAAAGCGGACACGCCATCATCATTACTACTTAATAAGATAATGATTAATAGCTAAAAAAGATACATTTAAACTATTTAAGGTCCGCAAACTTTGGCAACCCTGCTAAAATCACTTAGCAACCCTTTTTATGAAGATAAGCAGGAATATGGGGGAAAGGGTTAAGTGTAGAGAGAAATTAACCAGATATTCGATGACAGATGAATGGCAGAACGAAGGTGGAATTTGAAGAGGCTGATTTCGAGGGAGATGACGAGGCATTCCATGAAAGACGAATGAAGAAGAAGGAACTCAGTCGGAGGCGGGAACGAAGTGAAAGAGAAGTCAGTCTGAGACGAAGACTGATAAAATTGAAAGATGATGGGTTAATTATATATATGTTTCCTATTTTTTGTTTTTATGTGTGTGCTGTGTCCCTTTTCTACATGTTAATAAAGTCTTGGGACTAAATCTGGATGTGATAACTGTCTCTACCACTCACATAAAAGAAACCAAACGTCTTACAAACTGCTCTCTCTCTTTATAAACATGCTAATTCAGTTGTGTTGTTGTTTCTTATGGCATGCATTATAGACAAACCAGCACACGAAGTCAACGATTTTAAGCCAAAAGAGCGTCTTTTATTTTAATACCGCCATATAGGACGTAGAATACGTCTTAGCTATTTATGCATCACATTGGCCTGCACAACCTCTTTTTAAAGGGGGAGAATTCACATATCTCAAAAATAAAAGACAGAAGAAGAATAACCATGCACCAACCGATACTTTTAATTCGGGACGTCCAAATCACGAGGAAGACATGCTACCCCTATGGCAGGACACCGGCATGATATTTTTAGTTAATATTACTAAATGAAATATGATAAGCCTCCAAATTCAGGCACCAACTCTAAAGTTCAGCTTGACTTATAATTGTACATAAATAATTTCATTATATATAACAGAATGTCAAATATCATTTCATGAAAAAATTTAATCTGCTGAGTAGAAAAACCTAATTTTAATAAACAATAAGATAATTTTGGCTTATTCCCAAAAACTAATACCACATGTAGAGTGCCAATTTCGAACAAAAGAGTCCGAATAAAACGTGAACACTTAATGGCCTCAATACCTTGATTAATTTTCGCATACGCCCACGTAAAAGTACTTTCAAATCTCTGGAGTTCTTAATATTACTATGCCTGTTCACTGTTGAAGTGTTTGAAGTACTCTGAGCATAGATTATCTGTAGAAGAATGCATTAGTGTGATGAAAAAGCGAATAAAATGGAGACAAAATTGCTTTTTTTTCTTCAGAAAAATGGTTTTTCATTCAAATCCTTATCACGCTGATATGGAAATGGGTTTATCATATCCCATTACCTTATTAGACGTTGAATTGCTGTCAGTCATGTAGATTTCGTTCTGCACTAATTGCAATGTTTAAAACAATCAGATTACGGGAACCTGGAATTTCCTTTTTCAATTCGCTGATTAAAGAATGGGTGTTTGTTTTGGAAACATCATTAAAAAAAGGGAAGGAAATGCAAACGATGTATTTATATTGTAAATACATCGTTTGATAAAGTAAAGTGATAACATAAGTAAATGATAAACAAAATATAAATTAATATTTAAAAAAGATCTGTTTTTTTTTATTTCAAGATATTTTCTAGTAAATAAAGGAACAAATTATCTTGAAGAGCATGAAAATTCATCAAATGTCCATTTTGGTAATTATTTTTTAATGAGATAAATTGAAGAAATGATCTTTTCTAAGATTAGACCGTATGGTTAAAATGGACCTTAAATAATAGAAATATAAAAGAAAAATTCTTTTAAAAAGAGTAAAACAGATTTAAATCAGTAACAGTGGTCTCCAGAAGCTTTTTTTTTGTATGCTCTAATATTTATACTTGTGTATTATTAGTTGCACGCAGTTAGCAAACAGTAGTTACAAAAGAGTCTGTTAGTATGCAATCTTCAGCAAAATTTTGGCGTTAATTAGTGTGAAGTGGATAGAACACAATAAGTAAGACAAAGAGTCTATATTTTGGAGAGCCTTTTTCCCTGACTTTGAAGCCAAAACTGGACACAGAACTAGAATTTAGTCTCAAAATCAAATACTTAATTCCATAAGAAATTATAAAAAAGCAATCTTTATGGAAATAAATAAAAAAAAATTTAATAAAATATTTTAATACGAAGTCTTCAGCTGGAAAAGCAGACTGTATAACTTAAAATCAACTTTAGGCTTTCATATTGTTTCAAACCTTCAATTTTGCTTCCAAGCACGACTTGTGTCCTCGTAAGAAAGACCGTTTTACGATCAGCCCTGTTCCGTGCTGAATGGGAGTCTCCGGGCTTAGCAGCGAATTTGGCATCAAAATGGATATTGCTTAAAACTTAATTGAATTAATATCAAATTAAATTTTTTTAATTAAATGAAGGAAAAAATATTAAAATTGGGGGAGGAGTATCATTACTTATCTCAAAAAACAATGTCTAATGAAAATGAAATTGGAGATAACATATAGAGCACTATTACATAAATTTTTTGTTACTTTTATCTTAAACTAAAATTATTCCATTATAATAGAATCCTTAATCCTTTTATAGAGTAATTTTTTTAAAAAAACTCTTTTATTACAAATATCTTTCCAACGATAGATAACTTCACCGAAATCTTATTTGAAACAGGTATCTAATATTATAAAATAGTTAATTAAATGAATTAACAATTATTGGTTAAATAACTACTGACATTTAAATTGTTAAGCCTTTCTTATATAAAACAGTGTCGATTCTACAAACTTTTATTACATGAATAGGTATATAATAAAAATGGAAATATAAAAAATTGGATGCCTTAATTCACCTTAATTCAAAGACATTTCTTCTATGTTAGAAACTCGTTTTATTTTATTTTCCTTATTTATCTATACCATAGAATCCGCATGAGACATTCAATTGAAAAGGAAAAGATTAAAATTGCAATCGGTGAATGTGAATAAAAATCTATATTATCATTCAGAAATGGACAGATGATTCAAATCAGTAGGACAAAAAAGATAATTATGTTTCACATCCATTTCTTTTCTTATTTTCCTAGATATCTTTTACGTGTGTGTCACTCAGTTTTGATTATTGACTCAATTTGACAATAAAACATAGTTGATCTGTATATACCTTATCACACGGCAAAATACCGTCTAAACTTTCGTGGACAAATTACCACAAAATGATGTCACTTGAGCATTTGCTGCTTAGTAAACATAATAACGTAGTGGTAATGGTGTATTTATTGCTCAGAAGGAACTACGGAAATAATCAAGCTACTATTAACAAACGATAATTGTTTTAGTTTAATTATAGCTGACATCAATCGCGCCATTCTTGGCACCCTACGTCACTGTCAAAGTTTCACATGATTGGTTGAATTTCGTTTGCGTTGAACGATATTTCCGTCACTATCGTTTATATTTTCAAGTTGATTTAAAAAAGCCCACGATGATAAAAATATTGCTTGAGAGATTGTCTGTGGGCATAAATTAAGACTGTCCAATAAAGTGTAGACGCTAATTTCTCGTGTGATAAGGCCTTAAGACTAGCAAGAAATTTTTATTGCTTCCTCATGTGTGAACTGTACAAAAAGAAAGCATGACAATCCTCAATTTTAAAAAAATCAAACTTAAGATTGTAATGAATTTTTTGGGAATTTTGACTTTTAAAACTTCTCTGTGTCTGAAAAATATATTTTTGGAATAATGTCTGTTTATTTCGAAACACAATAACCCAAAAATATTTTGATTCAGACGGATAAAGTTTTACAAGTGGAATTTCATATCAAGTATTTCAATTTTTATTACATTTTGAATGAAACGTGCTAAACGTTAGTGAACATACTAACTACAAAACGAAAGTCAGATGGATAAAATTTGGTGAATTAATACAGAGTTAGGTGGATAAAATTTGATGAGCTATTGCAGAATCAGATGTAAAATTTGATGAACTACGACAGTCAGATGGATAAAATTTAGCGATTTACAACAGAGTCAGATGGATTAAATTTAGTGAACTACTACAGAATCAGATGTAAAACTTGATGAACTAAAACAGAGCCAGTTGGATAAAATTTGGCGAACAGCTTTATAATTGTACATTCCCATTTAACTTTAAGCAAATTTCCTATGACTATCTGTCAATCTACATTTTTATATACATGCAAATACGATAAATGAAAAACATAACAACTTAGGTAAATAAAATCTGGTACACAATTTTAGAATATATTTGGATGAAGCTAAGCTAAAAAGTATAATTATATTAAATGTTGTAAGAAATCTACAGACTGGCCGTCTGTATGTCTGTATCTTCATATAAAAGTTGTATATGTAACAAATAAAACAAAAACAATAATACATACACAAACATAATAAATAAATAAATGAAAATTAGTAGGCTATCTTATGACTACAGCTGAAGTTCTATGTTAACTTTTGCTTTCAATGCGTGGAAAAAAACCTCGCCCGAAATACATATTCGATTTTCGGATATGTCTATATTAATTGCCTGCCAGGGATTAATGGCCAAAGGACGCACGCTAGATTCAGCGAAAGTGCTTGGCCTACATTTCGAAGCTATTGTCCGCCAAGGACATGTAAAGCATTCACGTTTTTATTTTAAGTTCACTTTCTTTTCTAATGCGAGTAATGGGAGGGATAAAACAACTATTAGAGGTCATATGAGAAAGTTTTGAGGGGACCACTCCCACCAGCGTTTTACTTGAAGAATTAAAAGGGACTTTTAAAAGTTTTAAATTAAGCTATGATAATCGAAAAAGAAAAGGAAAATCAACATCGAAAATGATAATTTTTTGTGTGTGAAAGAGTTGCCTGTTGAATAGATGATGGCTATAACATTGAGTCTAAAAGTATAAAAATTATTTTATGATCATAATTATTAATTTCTATTTTTATTACTCACTGAATTTCTCTAATAAATAATGCAAAATAATAAATATAAAGGCACAGCACCTGGGATATTTTTTTCTTCAATTTTTTCTCTTACTTCTATTATATATATA
>JAOUZG010031473.1:1748333-1784429 GCA_026289955.1 Argiope argentata | reverse complement strand
TATAGAGAGACAGAAAGAGAGAGAGAGAGAGAGAGAGAGAGATAATATTAATAATTCATAAGCGCAGATTAGGGAAAAAAACATGGAGATTAATAAAAATCTTGAATTTCTTGCTAATTATCCCTATGCTAACCTCCTATCCGAGAAAATAAATACAATTTTTTACCGTTTACGATTTCAGCTAAAAAGATCAAATCTTCCTTCATTTTTACAGAAACCATCTGAAGAAAAATTCAATATAAATAGAGCTAATAATATTCCAAAGAATTTAGGTTTTATTTGTCCAATTCTATATTTTAGGCAGCTGATCAACGAATTTGCATATGGATTCCTAAGTCAACTGATTTCTAGCGTGCCATTGAGTTGAATGATGATGTATGTATTGACATCTAATATGATGGATGCATTTGCTGTCTGCAAAAAGAAATAGCGTCTAACTTTGATCGATAGGTTTAATTTTTGGCGCCTTGCCATACACGAATAAGTTCTCAGAAAGTGCCAAATAGTAGTATTGACCTTAGGATGAATGCCGATGGTAAAATTTGTAATAATTTCTTTTTTTCCTTCGAATTTTTTTCTATAATTAATAATTAATTTATTAATGTGTATAAACTCAATTAATTTGATTATAAATTCATTTTTAAAGATATTTATTATAAATTATTTTGACAAAAAAGCATTAATTTATATTAATTGTATTTATTTATTAAAAAAAGTATCTAAATAAAAAATTTTTTAGTTGATCTAAGTAAGAATGGACAATTTTTTTTCATATATGTTACTTGTTTTAGAAAAATACGCAGTTATTTTATTTTCTCGAAACATTGTGGCAATCAACAAAAAATTAAACATTTCATATGTATTATAATTACAATAGAAATTAACCATAAAATAAATACAAGCAATATTCGAAAAAAAATCACTACTCAAACAAAAAGTTATTTTTATTTGGTATTTTGTGAAAAATATTTTGGAAATTATATATTTTTTTCTTTAAGCTTTGATTCTCTTATTGTAAATCACGTAAAGTCGTTATTTTTTCTCTACCACCAGAGGGTTCAACGTACATAAAAAATACGGAATTGTGAATATCGAGGACAAATGACGAGACACCGGAAACGGCGGCCAGCCACCCAGCCTCCAGACACCTACATCAATGAAAGTAAGTACACTTCGTGCACGAGCAATTTAACGTACTCTGTGCATCTAAATAATGGTAGATTTCTGACTAGTAGCCCAGACAAATTGTCCTTTTTCTTGGAAAAAATCATAAGTGATTCTATTGGTTTTAGTTACTCAATTGATTATCAGAAACAGACCTTTAAATTCGGACCCGAATCGGTTAAGGGATGTAATCGGATTGGGAATGAAAATGTTTTTAAGACAGTCCTTTTTAGCGATTTAATAAAAAAAACTATTAGACTCGGAGGAAATATATAAGCTAAAATTGTTGGCATTACAAAATCTATAAAACGAGGTATAAAACGTTGCAAATATTAATTCGGTCTGGTGTAAAATAATAATAAAAAAATTGTACATATTTGGAAACTTTATTTTCCATAGTTCTTTGAAATGCATAAAAAATAATGTAGTAGTTAATACTGATCTCAAATTTTTGTTAGTTATCCTCTTCAATACAAAACGCACTAATGCAAAATCGTGAAGATTAAAAAAATTATAAGGAAAAAATGGAATCTACGATCACAAATTTCAAGTTATCAAGTGAGAACATTATTATTTTTAAGTTATAATTTGCCTTAGTTAATTTAAGTCATTAACTAGTTTAAACCAGTTTGAAAAAAAAGCAATAATGGTAAAAGCAGGTAAACCTTTCAAAAACGCATCTACTGTTAAAGAAGTATACATAATAATAATAATGCAATACTGATAAAAGCAGGTAAAAATACAAATACGATCAAAAGATGTTGATGAATATTGCCATTTATGCTCATTGCCTACGTGATATCGAGCTTCAATTGTTCGTTGCCTTCAATTAGTCATAAAAATTTAACGAAATAAGCATCATGTTCTCATACGATAAAAAAGTGAGTATGTGTGTTTTAAAATTTGCTGTATTTTAAAATTTACTACTGATCCAATTAAGCCGTCATAGTGTTCGGCAGCTAATTTTAAAGGTATTTTTAACACCCATAGCATTGTTGTTCAGGTTAATGTTTCAGATTAATAGTTTTTTGTTTGAAAGCTAAGGAAAGAACAGATATTTCACCTTTTATTCCTAAGGATATCCATTCATTATCCATTGTCAAATCCGAGTGCAAGATTAGATGCCGGTTTGGAAAGCTGACTCAATAGCTTCAACCAATAAAATTGCATTTATGTATTTTCTCCCCATTTTGATACTTTTCCCGATAATTCGATTAGTCTACAGGCAGCTGATTAGGACCAATGGGCTTAGCAATGGATGTAGATAGGTTGGCAAAAAAGTTATAATGTAAATAGCCAAATAAATTGTTAAAATATCATACATTACATACAAAATTATTCACATAATACCAAGATTTGTTTATTGCTACGAAAAATAAATATACACAATTCTTTTAAGTCGAATTTCTTTGAAAAATGAATCTACATCTCTTAACTATTATGTAGGCGTTTTTAACAATTAAATTTGAAAAATAAACAAATAAAACGTCAAAATGATGCACAATCTTGAATGGGGAGTCAGAGGCACCATCGGAGTGCAAAGGGTTAAATACTAGATCCGTATTATGGCATACAGCAATTGTGTATTTAAAAAAATTGTGAAAATTGAATTTAGCATGGATATCGTTTGCAAAAATCCTTTCGTCGTGATTATAAGCAAGTAAATGTTTCCAATTTATCATTTGACCAGCCAAATTACCGATTGCAAAATACCATGAAAGGCAGAAACTATTGTTTCGAATTCATGACCAAGTAAATCTCAATCATTAATGAATTCTTTCTACTACTGTTGTTAGTAGAGAAGATTATTGGATTTGTAATAACGGAATTTGATTTTAAAAAACACAAGAAATAGCTGCTGATTGCAGAAATAGGAATTTTTAAAGTCATTTTAGTCAATTTGTAATCACTTTAAACAAGTAAATAAATATTTATTCAAGAATTTTCAACGAAATTTTATCAAACAACCTTGGGAAAATCGTCGCTTTTAACTTTTTTCTTTCTTTTATAAGAAGTATAGCGGAAGCCATAAAAATATTCAAAATTCATGATTTTGACGAATATTCATGTTTCAAATCTCCTTGACTTCGAACAACACCTTTCCAAAACTATGTCTATCTATGAACCTGGGCAATTTAATTACACTTTGATTTGGACAGAGCAAACTAGGTGTATGGTATTTGCACAAAATTTATAGATTTCTGTCAAATCTTAAAATACATTCAGGGGAAGTATGTATTTTCAGTTAACTGAATATAAATTAACAGGATATTACATTAATTATACGGTACTACAATACAAAGATATTTACATAAATAAAATTTGGCGCATAGTTTTAACATTTAAAGTCTAAATACCTTTTATATTTGGATCCAAATCCGTCTGAGGGTTGACCATTTGTCGATTTTTTGTCTGTTTTCCATAAGAAGCAATACTTCCCAAATCTCAGTAACTTAAACAAATGAAATTTCATCTCGTGACTACAATTTCAATTTTTTACTACTCTTTTATTTCAATCGGTACGGAAAAAAGATGTCCAAGATACAAATTCGATTTTCAAATACTTTTGTAAATTAATTGCTTGTCTGAGATTAATCGCCGAAAAATAGCCAAAGTTTGCATATTTGGTGTAGTAAAAGTATTAACCTCACGCCAAAGATTTATATTTTGTTACTACTTTTTCGCCAATGGCTGTCAAGAGATTCGCCAAAAGCTACAATTTTATGGAGAGGAGGGGCACCTTCACATATCCTTTAGTAATGATAACACCTTTATTAGAGGATACGCAAGAAAGTCTTGGGAGACTACTCATGGTGGTTATTTTTTAGCTTTCAGATGCGTACAGTTCCTATAAATGTTAGAGCCGCGGCGATAGAATTTGGCCTTGTAACCATACAGATGGGTTTACATTTAGTCATTTATAAGATTCCTGTAAATCACGAATCTTGTAAATGAGAGAGCAGAAATTCTAAAAAATGCTCTTCGGTCAATGGCAACTAATTGTCTCAACCGAATAATTGCAAGACGCCGTGCTGAATTTTTTTTACTACGCATGCATTTGTAGAGTTTGGTAGCCTTCTTGGCGGAAAAAATTGATGAATTCTCAGATTAATTCCGCCATTTTTCTCTTTCTGATGCGATAGTGCGTTCTTTTATTACTTTAATTGCTATTTCTTTTCTATATTTTTTTCAAATTTAACCCTATTTCTTGGTGTAAACATCCATTATTTTAATACGATACGCGTTGAAAAAGAAATATTCAGGGCAATTTATAGCCAAGCATGGAATGTCTGAATCTACCTTATAAAATTATGGTAAACATAAATTAGTCCCATTTTACGCATACGCTGACTTTTTGCCGTCTTGTAATTGGCCGAATGTAAACCCGCCATTATTCTTGACGGACTATTGTATAGTTTCTGCGCATGCGCGGTCTTATTGAATGTATTGAAGATGACTGAGACATCGTTTATATAGGAGATTAATTGTGCTTATTAGTTTGGTATAAGTTAAATCAATTGTGAATAAATATCTATATGTTAAGTGGTTTAGAAGTTTGAATGGGGGAATGAAAACTTAAGTATCGTTCTTATTATCAGCTCAAGGTTCAAGATTATGATGTTTTTCACAAATAAACCCAAATATGGCTTCTGGAATTTGACATTAATAGAACTAAACACGCTAAGCGGGTTGGAAAAGTGAGAAAGCTGAAATGTACAATACTTTAGAAAAAACTGCCTTTCTCTGTCATTTAGAGAATGAGAAAGTAACTGGCCTGTTGTGAATGTTAACGTAACCATCTGAGAGAACATTAAGAAGCTTGATATTACTACCACAAGTTTAGCTTTTTCTATTAAGAAAACTAAAATTATTTCATGGTAAGTAAATATTTTGCTTGTTCATTATAAAATTTTTAACGATTTTTAAGTATCTATTACAATTGCTTGAGTTTAATGAAATGGTGTAAATTATAACTTTTAAATATCTATGTAAAAGCAACTTTAAATCTAGTGTGTAGTTAATAATTGCATTCTGAAAAGTATTAAGATGCATAATTATATATATGTGAGTAAAAAGAGTACATTTTAAAATTTTTTTAAATTTTAATCGTGCTACAATTTGATATATGATCCAGAATATATTTTAATTCTCATTGATCGTCTTTTTATGTCGAATGAATCAAGTTTGTGGATTCAAGTTTCAATTATTTAAAACAATTTATTCAATTAAAAAGCTTCAAACAACAGAATTTAATATTTGTACCGCTTGTTATTTGCTTAATACCGATTGGATGTAAACAATTGAAATAAATTGTGCGATTTGGAATCAATTTTTTGGAATGGTGGATTCCTTCATCAATATAATAATCCAAAAACAGAATCGGATCGTTGAAATAACAACTTTTCGTCTTATTATTGATTTCATTGATTGTTTCTAATTATTAAGTTCTTTTATGAGAATAGTTATTAAAAGAACGAATCCTTACAGTCAGATCTTTCTAAGCCCTTTGAGGTATTTGACCATTCATATTGTCCAGAAATATTTTTATTTTCTGGATTTACCAATAATCATATTTATTTTAATGATTGAGATGTTAAATTAGTAGATGTACATACCTTATTCTAAGAATTAAGGATTTTAAATTACTAACAATCGAAATATTAGGGAAATAAAAGGTTGAATCAAGTTTTCCTAGTTTTAGTTCTTATATTATTCTTTCATTAATTCAATATTTCTTGTTTTTCGTTAACTATTCATATTTACCGAAAATATTTTCTAAAATATTCAGTAGCATTTATTTGCCATCTCCCTAGTAGCACAACAATATTTTACAATATTGATCAATATTCGCAATATTGTTTAATATTGTGGAATATTGTTTAATATATAATATAGCACAATATTGTACAAAATAGTACAATATAGCACAATATTGTACAATATTATGCTTCAGGATGTGCTACCCGGGCAAAAGTTGCCAATTTTAGATATGAGGATGATTATTATTTAAAACGAAATTCCTAAATTAATAAAGCATTTAATGACAAAAAACTCGAAAAAGTGTTCTCGTTCTTAAAGTAAGAAGAATTGTTTTAATATGTCAAAGAATTTCGGAATTGAATTAAAAAAAAAGAATAAGTGAATTCTTGTTAAATGTTCTCATTGTAACGATACAAGATTCCTGTTCTAAAATTATCTTTATAATAAATTCTCAACAATCCATTACATTATTACCATGGAAATAAATTAACGGCTTTAAGACAATTTGAATATTTGAAAGAAAAACTAAATTAACACATACGATAATTGAATTGCAGAACGATATCGATCTCCGATATCTAATTAAAGAACCTCCAACGCGAATTTACTAAAAAAAGAATAATTTTTCATCGAAATTGTCATCGAGTCTCATCATCAGACTTGAGAACAGAAAATGAATTCGATTAGCAGAATAATAATTCTGGAACGGATATGGTTCTAAGTTTTTGTTCGTTTTCATTCCGAATGGAAACGTTTATGAATTATCAGCACGAACAGCTTCGAAAAGTTCATGCCGGCTCATCATCTCGTGTTCGGTTTGCGTGCTTGAATTAAGCAACGGCTAATGACACGGAAGCGGCTCGAAATAGGGCTAATAATTCTGCACTAATGAATGGAAATTGCACTGCTTTTGAAGTCGACTATTTCGAGAATAAGGCAAGAATTTTTTTATTCAAGATTCGATGACTTATTTTAACCCTATTTGATGGTTCTATCTCTTAAAAATTGGAATCGATACTTGTTCAGATAATGTTTGTTAAATTCAATGTATTAACCTAATTTTGGCTTCCAATTCCTTTAGAACAATTTTCGAATGAAAAAAAGAACTAATTTTGTATCATAAATTAATATATATATATATATATATATTTGTATTAAAATTATTTGTTTGTTTCTGGTTGACAAAGTATTAAGCCTTACATTTAATTTTTTAAATGTAATGTTGATATCATGCGAGAACATGTTATTTTGGTTAGAGGTTTTCAAAGTCTCAGAATACATAGTCAACTAATTAACGCTTTATTGCTTTTAAGGAATCAGCTTTTCGCTTTTGTGATTATTAGAAAAAAAATTGAAATCTGCTATCTCAAATTTCATGTTATCATTTGAGTACATTATTATTTTTAAGGCATTGTTTGTCTTAATTAAGTCATTAACCAATTTAAACAGGTGTGAAGCAATCACGCGACTATCAGTACGCATGCGTCGTTATATCGAGAATCGGGTGCAAGTTGGACATTCGTGACAAGTAGTAACTATTTGTTGGTGATACGTCGCCAAATGTGACAACTATCTTTACTATTTTCTAACAACCCTAAAAGGGGGAAATTAATGCTCTAAAAGTGATAAATCGACGAATTTCAGCCCGTTCATTCAGTGGCTTAAAAACCTCAAACCAGTATAACACCATGTTTTCACCTAATTACTCATTTTTGAATTACAAATTAAGTTTCAACTTTTAAGTGATTTTTTTTGTCGATAAATCGCCAAATGTGGCAACTTTCTGCATTATTTTATTTTGTTCACGTCTGTTATTTTGAGAACAAATGAAGCAGTTTTCAAAAATTATATTTAAATTTTAAATCAGTTTTCTTTTATGCAGTGACTTTCTATCAAACTAATTTGTTTACAATACGAAGATGCACTACATTAGAAGTCGACTATTTTGAAAATAAGCCTAAATCTTTTTCTTAATTTAAGGTTCAATGACTTAATTTCATTTAATAATTTTATTTATTAAAACGTTTGGTACTAATAGAATAGATAGTTGCTCATGTATTACACATTAAATTCCCCATGCTAATAACTTAATTTATGGCAATTTTCAAATGAATCAACAGAGGACTATTACAAAACTTTCTTGCGTACTCTCTAATAAATGCGTTTTGCCAGAGAACGTCATGCATGATACTGGCGTACAATAATTTAAGAAATATTATCTTTTGGCGGAAATAAAGCATTTTTATTGAATTTATCGTGTCATTATAAGTGAATTATTTGGCTATTAATTACAGGCAAATGTTTAATAGTATTCAAAAATAGAATTTGATTTTTAGATTCATTTTTCTCAATCGACTGGAACAGAAATTTGACACAAAATTGTACTTGTAGTCACAAAATCCCATACCAGATTTGATATATTTTAAGTCACTGTGTTTCTTAGTTATTGCGTCTACTTGCTTAAGAAAGTATAGCTTGACAGATGGCCAACGTCTTATTGGATTTGGCCCAAATTTGGACTTTTATCTACACTCATTTCTAATGACACTTGTCAAAAACAAGTCCATTGATGAGTCAGTAATTTTACGTCGAGAGAGCGTCTCTTGTTTTTCAGTAGCGCCCTCAAGGCTCAAGCTATTAGCGCGTCACAACTCTTTTTACGGGGCAGTTTCATTCATTATTTCATTTACTCATTTGCAGATCGTAATAAAGACCTGAATCGGAGAACTATCACCTCTGAACCAGGGGTATTGTCTCGACATGGAGGACTGTGACTGCGTCAGATTTATATGCGTGCCAGCCACCACGTGCAAGGAGAGTCTGAAGCCGACGGGGTTAAAGCTCACACCCGAAAGATACGAATACAACGTCCTATCAATCAGACCGTACCAGCTCTCTTTGTTTTATAATTATCGTGATAACTTATATTCCAACAGCAGACTTCCACTGAACAGATTTTACTCAAAATTTGATAGAAAGCTTCAAATGTGGTGTAAAGACCGTATACCGAAGTTAGAACTAGAACACTTGATTAGTAGGACGTTAGATTCGTATCCTTCGGGTGGGAATTTGAACCCCGTTGGCTTCAGACTGCTTGTGCATGGTGGCTAGCACACATATAAATCTGACCTAGTCAAAGTTCTCCATGTCGAGACAATACCACTGGGGGGGTACTGGTTCAGAGGTGATAATTCTCTGATTCACGATCTGCAAATGAGTAAATAAAATGCATGAATGAATGAACCGGTTGGCTCAAAGCATTGTTGAGTTTCTTGGTCACGGACAGACGAACTGGACATTTTACAAAAATGCGCTTTTCGAATTCAGACAGGTCTTAATCGTGGAGATTCTTCGAAATCTCGAGTTAAAATATCTTTAACGATTATTGTACCTTTTCTATACTAATGTATATTAAAATGCATTAGAAACAATGTTTTTTTTTAGCAAATTAACCCTTTGCGGTAGAAACAGTAATTTGATGCCTAATTATTCAACTAATCCTTGGACCTGTTTGTTACACCAAAAAATAAATACATGCAACTGCTTTAAGTTGAGTTTCCCAGAAAAATAAATCTGCATCATTTCAACATTCTGTAGATGTTTTTAACAATTAAAATTTAAAAAAGGAATAGATAAAAAGTCAATTAGGCACCTTCTTGAATGGTTGATGAGAGTAGGCATAAGACCGCAAAGGGTTAAAACGTTTTATAACAGTTTTTTTAAATTTCATTGTATTGAAACAGTTATTTCTATATTATTTGTTGAAAAAGGCTCGGCTATCAAGCCATGTACTTAAATTTTAAATATCATTTTGGTATTTTGTTTGCGTCAAGTCATTATTTTAGGAATTAAAAGGCCATTTGCAAAAGTTTTTTTTATTCACCTTTTCTATCTTTTGCTCTTGCGTCGCTATCTTTTATTCTCATTCATTTCTCTTCTTCTTTCTTTCATTTCACGCAACACTTGTAGTCAAACTGAGTTGCTTACAATACAGGAGCCAATGGGTAATTAAGAAAAAATAGAATAGAAAACCAAATAGATTTCTTTTGCTTAAAGTTATGTACATGGACTGCCATTTTTATACATAATCTCGGTAGAGACTCAAGCTTTCGCCATGTTAGTGAATCCGATATTTTTTCCAATTTTCAAAACATGTTAATAAAAAGGATGTGAAATGAATCCTAGGTTCCTTTGAAAGCCGTCATTATTAGCCTTGATTTCTTATTTTAGTTTTCTGGCCAATTCAGTAAGAGCAAAGCTAAGAAAGTGTAACTCTGAAAATCGCTCGGCTCTAAGCCGCGTTCTCCTTGAAGGGAAAGAGAAGGACTTTGAAAGTATCAGATCTTGATAACACAGTTTTAAAGAATCGGGGGATGCTAGAATTCCCGTCAGCAATCTGATTTTTGCGCATTCTAGACTTATTTTCTCTTTTTTGGCCATTTCGATTTAAAATCGATACGGCACGATTTAAACTCCTTGTAAAAATTTTGTCCGTTTTTTGACGTTATTATTATTATTTTTAATTTTTTTCAAGCCGATGAAAGAATAACGCTCATTTGAAATCTTACAAAATGCATGTTGATGCTCCCGGGTGAAGTCGAAGTGTTGCCAAACGGCGATTAACAAATTCGGCCAAATTTCGTGTCCACGTAAGCATTATATATATAATATAAAGACTCCTATTCATCTTAGAATTTCCGATTCTTATTGTAACATTATCAAATGTTGAAATAAACCAACGTTTTTCTTAATTTTGGGAGAGTTCTTTGAGGGCAAAATTATTTTTATAAGCTTTAGTAACAAATTCCATTCTCAAATATTTTAATACCCAGTATTTTTCAATGTAATGCACTATTTTCCGTGTCAGTTTAATGAATTTTAATCAGAACAACACATGTTTGATGAATAATTTATGTGTGCAGTCATTCTGGGTAATATGCTAACTTAGTGCGCGGTTTTACCAAAAACTTGCTTTAGTCGCAGTAGAATACACTTTATTTAAAATTTTAATGAGTTAAGAATGTTTCGCTAAATATCATTGATAGAATGGCGAAAAAATTTCAAATTTGGTTGCTTCTCAGAACAAAATTTATTCATTCGAGAAACAATAAAAATCGGTCTTTTTTTCCATTTAAAGTATTTTTTACGTCTATCTCCAACAAATTAGCAGCTGAAATACATCTTCAACATCTTGAATATCCAATACGCCTACCTATTCATAGCAAAAAGACAAAACAAGCAATATATATATATATATATATATATATATATTAAGCCAATTTCTACTTGGGTGAACAAAAATTTGTATTTTTTTATTTTTTTAATTAAAAAATTACAATTAGTATAAATAATTGACCAAAAATTATTGATTTTTGCAACAATTGAGCTCACATTCTTCAACTTCCCTTGAAAATACCGAAATCCTCGCATATCACCAACCGAGCTACTGCCTGTTGATTTCAATTTTCATTAAAAACTGCCAACACTCTATTTAAAATATTAAAAATTACTTAAATTTAATGAATGATTAATATTTGGAAAAACTATATTTACATCCAGTGCTATCCACAGCAAGTTTAAAAAAATGTATTTGAGCTTGAGTGGATGATTAAAAAGTATTTTATTAATTATTCAAAACGCTTAAAAGATATTTATAGGGAGAGTGTGAACTAATAGTAGGATTTGGAAAAATAAATTTTAATCATACCGAGTAAGAACCGAGTAAGATTATAAAATTAAATTTTAAAAAATGGGATCACAAATATTTTCCTTTTTTCTCTTAAAAATTAAATTACTTAATGAACTTACTCTGTGAATATGTGAAGAGATTTCTAATTTTGTTAGTTTCTACAATCTAAGATAGGTTATAATTTGATTTTTGATGTTCGAGCAACATCTAGATTCATGGTTTGATGAAAAAGTTTCTAAAAATAGGGGATCACTTAAACTATAAAAAAATAATCAATTTTGAAATTCTTTAATTATTCCCAGTGTTAAATATTTCTCTAGCTAAATGACTTTTGAATAAAAATATATTATGATAATATTTATAGAATAACATTTTTCAGTAACCGTTCAAATATTTTTTTCAAAGAAAAAGAGGAATTATTTGTTTTAAAAAACAGAACTTTTAACTTTTATCTTTTATTTCATATTCTTTAACAAACATTTCGGAAGACAAAGTTGAAATTCGACAATTTTGTGCCATTTTTTTTAAATATCTGAATTTAGGTGAAACATTCATAGAATGTCTTTTCAGTGTGCCTTTTCTGTGTTTTTGGTGAGAGTAAAACTAACGAAACAAAAAAATATTTTGGCAAATGTGCAAATGTTCTAATAATGTATGCTTACTTTTTATTTTTCAAAAAAACAGAAATAGAAAATCGATTATAGAAAAATTAAGGAATGCAACAGAAGACTCTGTACTTCCATTGCGTGACAAATACCCTTCTTTTCGGACCATGTCAAACAAAGTAAAAAGATGAACGGTATGATTTTTAGTTCTTTTAATGGGCTGAAGCAATGTTCACAGCACATATTTTTTCCCACAAATTTTTAGCAATGGCTATCGAAGCTGAGGAACTTGTCGTTATTGTATCGTGCAGGATTTTATTATTTTTTTCCCTTGGTGACGGAGAATGAAAAAATACCAAAAGAAATAATGAAAATGATCTCCAGCCACCATTGATTAAATAAATTATTGCCTAATAAATTATGTCAGCATGTTATAAGAAACTTTTGGAACTATACATAATTTTAAAGAATAATTGAATGAAATATTTTAAAATTTATTGTGTACTTATAAATTTTGTGTAGGAGACTGTAGGCGATCAGAAGAAATGGAAATTGAAGATTCTTTTTAAAAATACGAATAGGTAAGAGAATAATGAAAATTATCTCCAACCGTCACTGATTAATAAATTATTATCTAATATAAATAGCAAGCATTATCAAAAACATTGAAAACTATAATGAAATTAAATATTTAAAAATTGAACGCTGAATGATAAATTTTGCATAAAAAGTAGAAGTAGATGACCATAAAAAATAAGTACTGTAATTTTCTTGAATGCAAATATCAAATAAAATAAGGAAATTATTTCTAACCACCATTTATCTATAAATCATCTAATAAAATATGCAAACGTTGTTAAATATTTTAAAATTTAGTGTGAATTAATACATTTTGAATAGGAACCACAGGAGTAGCCAATCAGAAAAAAAAAATGAAAATTGTGAATTTCTAAAACACGAATATCAAATAAAACAATGAAAATTATCCCCAATCAGATGAATTATTATCAAATAAAATATGAAAACGTTATTAAAAACTGAAAAATCTAAATTTAAAGAATAACCAAGAAAAATAAAATTTGTCGATTTCTTGAAAAATAAAATTTTCTTCCATCGTCACTGATTAATAAACTATTATCTAATAAATATATAAGCATTATTAGAAACTTTGAAAATTATTCTAAGTTTAAAGAATATTGAAATGAAATATTTTAAAATTTAGTTTAGTTATACATTTTGAGTAGGAACCTGAATTAAAGGGAAAAAACCCTGAAATGTACAGTTCTTGAATACGAATATCAGAAATAATAATAAAAATTATTTCATTCATCATTAATTATCAAATTTCAACAATAATATTAATGAATTATTATCTAATAAAATATGTAAATAATATTAAAAACTTTAAAAATTATTCTAATTTAAAAAATAATGAAATTATTTTGAAAATTGGAGTGGATTGATAAATTTTAAGTAGGAACCAGAATTAGGTGACCAGAAAAAAATTGGAATGAACAGTTTTTGAATACAATTGTATGTTACATTTATATGTTATTTTTGTTCCTGAATGTTTCTAATACTCTTGTTAATAATGAAGTCCGGTTCTCGAAAATGTTCTTAGAAGTACTTTCTTTTTTTCCAATTATAACGGTTTCCCATTTCTTTGTATAGCTTCTAAATATTTGAAAACTCATGAACATTTAAAAAATAATATGAAATATTCAGAATTGATCAAAAGAAGCGAAAATGTATTTTCTGATTATTTTCCTCTCTATTTTCAATCTTGTTGGCAATTATATAAGTTGTATAAAACTGTAATAGCTTTCAATCATGTCTTAAGGTTATGTTTAAAATGCATTGCAAATGCTGATTAACACGTTACCGTGCAGAAAATATGGTAATTAAGCTGTATTGTCCATATTATCTTTATAACACAAGTTATTGAGCAGATTTTTGTATTTAAACCAATAATTTTCATTGTATTATTTTCTTTATCTCTATGCCAGCCAGCTTTGATGAGCCAGATGGCTCCTTGGAAATATAGAAGTTAAAATTTCAATTGCATTTTCTTTGCAATTTGTCTTAAAAACTTCTTCAGCAAAATATTTTTTAAAGCCTCAAATTATTACAAAATAGACTTACGCTGTTTTGGAATTTAACATAGGTCTATCCAATGCGTTATGTGTTTTTGAAATCTTTTGTCAATATCTTCATACTATCAGTTTTATCACAAAAAAAAGTGTAGCTTTATTTAAAAATGGGACATCTCAATATCTTTCTCCATTTCTTGGTTACGAAATTAAACCTTATTTGTAGGTAAAACAAACATTAAAAAATTATTTAAAATATGCCTTTTACGATAAAACCTATTCAGCATAGAGAAATTGAATCTTTTTTTTTCTTTTAAATAATCAAAAGTGGGAAAAAGCGAAGAGGAAATTGTAGCAGCGCTAATGAAAATAATTTGACTTTAGTTTTAATGAATTATATTGTTGCAAAATATTCTTAAAATTCTTCAAAAATTAATTAAAAATGAAAAGTAATTAGCAGAAATGAACATCATTTAAAAGATTTTTTTATGAATTTAAGATGACGCAAAATTTTTTTTTGTTGCACTATCTTTCAAAGTTATCGCGGAAAAACAGCAAAATCATCGTAATTTTTAATCAAAATTCAAAAACAATTGCTCCACTGAGCCGTACCAGGACTTAAGCTTATAAGATTTCCACCCTTTAAAATATGCAAGTGCCAAATGACATTATTTACCACCCGACCCTTGGGGTCTACACATTTAAAGGATGTCATACAAAACTTTATTTGAAAATGTTGCAAAAATTTGTTCTATGTTAAACTAGGAAACTATATAGATGTTCCTGGATTTTTTCTGCAGCTCATCTTCTTGATAAAAAAACGAATTATTTGTTTTCAGTGCACCTATTATATGTGATCTAAAATGTTCCAATAAATATTATATACAATAAAATTTACATTTTGCGCTAAATCATTAAAAAGTTGATCGTCTATGAATTCTTTTTTTTTAAATTTAAGTTTATGCGAAAAAATATCAAGGAATATAACGAATCAGGTAAATATAGTTAGGCAAGACATTTTTGCGACAAAAATCCTAGATTTCACATTTTGTCTCAATAGATAAGAAAAAAAAAAGCACTTTTTTTCAAAACTCACTTGACAATACCAGAAAATAGAAAACGCCCCTAAATATGATAACAAACGAAAATGTCGAAAGATGAATAGTTACATCGTTTGATCTGAGTTCATATTTTAGCTATAGAATAAAATTAATTTTTTTATGTTTTACTATTTACCGCGATTTTTGACGCAAAACAGAATCTATGAAAAATTTCGAGCATTGTTTTTTTTTTATTATTTCATATACGAAGTACATAAAATGAAAAATTAATCATCAAAAGAATTCGAGTTCGAAAATTTGATATATTTTCGCCTGTCAGACTTCCTTTATTCCGAAAAGAACAGGTTTGGAATCATGCTTGGCTGTCTGTATACCAGATAATCCAAAATTTTTTAATGCTATACGGATTAAAGTTGGTGTATGCGATCTTTTATATCAAATAGATTTCCATCACGCATTGAAAGAAATTTGACTACAAGAAATCTTCTTGCACGAATACAAGAAAACACGTTGATTTCTAATCGCCTAGAGCTAGTAAGATTAAATTTGGTAATCAGTTTGAGAATCAAAATTATAGATCGTTTCCAAATTTTAAATCTATTCAAGGATTTACTGCTTAACCATCTGTATATTAACATGGATGTTAACGTGGTAACACCAAATCATAAAGATTTAGGTAAATGTATGCGCTATGCTGTTAGTATGATTCTTTTTCTAAAATTGTAATACGGTTGAAAGTTTGCTTTTAATCCGTAAATGCGCAAAAAAATTAGAAATACATAACTTGATTATTTCATTATGTTAAAGGGTAAAACGCCTATGTGTGGTGCTGTGGAAATAAAAACCTGGGCATCCATCTTGGCTTTGGCCAAGATTCACTTTTTTTTTCTCTTTTTTTTATACCGAAGCAAAGATATTTTATTAAAAAGAGTGACAGAAAGTTTCAGAAGAACACCCCCCCCCTCCGCGTTACTTTTACATTACCTTTTATCATGTTTCTTATTAATTAATAATATTTTTTTGAAATACATACTTCAACCCTTTCGTGGGCATTGGGAAGATTGCATCCCACCTACATTATCTTACAGCTAACACAGCGTCAGGTAATAGGCAGATATGCTTAAAAAAAGATGTCTTGTTAGATTCCAAGGAAAGAATTGGGCAGTTCTAGATCTGTTCTTAGCTAGTATGGGAAATGGTATATCAAAGAGGGTTCCCAACTACAAACAGTGGTGCACACAGGGACAGGAAAATAGGGTGCACTACATATGCGCTGAATGTAATATACTTTTGTATGTTCTAACATGGTTCTCACCTTTTGCTGACAAAAAATCGTCTTTAAAATCCATTTTTTTATGACTGCATATTGTTCAATACGAAGAACAATTCTCACCCATGAAATTTAAGTGTAAACATCAAGTTCAGCAAAATAAAATATATTTCCTTAAAGACTATTTTTTAATTATTAATAAAACTTTTTAAAAAATGGAAGAAATAAATGGCCCATGAAAGGGGTTAAAACGAGATGATATCGTAAATTTCAGATTTGGTTATTTTTCAGGACAAAATCTATCGATTCGAAATACAATAAAAATTAATCATTTTTTTTCAAATTTAAAGTATTTTTCAAGCCTATCTCTAAGAAGCAGCTAACCACACCTTGAATATCAAAGATGCATAGGTATTCATAGAGAAAAGACAGATATAAATGGCACTTGTTTTTCTCTTAAAACTAGTTTATATTGTATTATTATTCTACACTGTATTCTTCCACATTGATCTATTTTATTATTTATTCTATTATTATTCTACATTGCTTTCTTCAGCTTCAACAAAGCTGAGGGAAAAAAAGACAGCAAACGGGTTACAGAAAAAGCAATAAACAATAAATAATAAAATTTCATCTATCAGCTTCAAACATGGAAAAAGGTACGATATGGGTACTAAAAATTTTATAATTTAACTCAATTTATTTTATATTTGTAAAGATGAAATTTGTATCCTTTTTTTTCAGTCCCCCACCCTAATGAAATAAAAGTTTGAAACTTTGTGCACGTGTGATTGTTCGAAAACAATTCACTATTTTAGAGCTTTCAGAATTTAATTATTATGTAATTGATTAAAATTTGGTTTATAAATGATTAAATTTTGGTTATATCTGTAGCGCCACCCAGTGGATAATTCTATAAAAATAATTGATAAAAATATTTAATAATATTTATAATGAGAAATTACGTATAGTATATTAGAAAACTAAGAATAATTCTAAATAGTTCGAATTCATAATTTTGAAAACCATTTGAATTCATTACCTATTTTATTTACTTTAAAATTTAGGAAAAACCTTACTTCCTATATTCAAATCGATGAATATAGGAAGATGGGTTGAATTTTGTTGCAACGTTCAAGTAGTTGAATTTATTAAAAATATTTATTTTTAGATAATTTTTCTTAATTGGATTCTTCGCAAATTTGTTTAAATTAAATAGTATTCTAATATAAAAAAGTTTATGTGAAAAATTTCAAAACTGTTAATATTTCAAATACTTCAAAGAAATTAGATTTTCATTTTAATAAGTTGT
Organism: Argiope argentata; assembly: GCA_026289955.1. Taxonomy (NCBI): domain Eukaryota; kingdom Metazoa; phylum Arthropoda; class Arachnida; order Araneae; family Araneidae; genus Argiope; species Argiope argentata. The sequence continues at coordinate 1,766,477 of JAOUZG010031473.1, read as the reverse complement.
GCTATGTTATTTTTTGTATTTTCGTAATATGTTATATTTTTGAAAATGAGAAAAAGCTGATTATTTAAATAACAAATAAATAAATAAAATAAAATAAATACGAATCCATTTCGACTACTTTATTGTATTTAACTGTGATTGTGACTGTGTTTAAATAAATGTGACTTGGGTGTTGTAAATTTTTTCGCATAATTCTTTTTCATCATAAACTAACATTTATGTTAGGATCTCTATTTTTTCTTTCTATAATGTGCTATTTTAAAGTATTTTTTATTAATTTTTCATTCCTATTATTATATATTTTTATTATACTACTATTATTATTATTCCATATACAGTTAAAGTTGTATAAGAAAATTATCATTTTTTAAAATTATAAAATGTGTAATAAAATCATGATAAATGCTTTAAAAATATGTTTTTTAAATCTTAAAATGTTTTATCTTATTACTTAAAACTTTTTAATACAATTTTAATTTTTTATTTAATGTAATTTATAATTTTAATTTTAAAGTGCAAATTATTTTTTAAAAGTATTTAACAGAAAGATAGAAATATATTCTTTTGCAGTCCGCAAAATTTTAAAATCAACTCACACTTATCCTGGGTTTAACTTGACCGGATCTGGAGTTTTGTCCATTTCCATTTCCCACATATCCTTAACTGCAGACCAAAACGCGCCTTGAAGAACATGAATAAATTTTCACAACTTCAGAATTCCCGCACACTTTCATGCTGGCCTTGCAAAATCAAATTCATGGGGCGAAAATTTCCAATCCAAAATCTGCGAAAATTTCCGTAGCACTGTATGCGTGACAGTGGGGGTTGACAAGTCATGCCTTTCTACGGGACTCTACAGGTCCCACAGATGGGGAAAAATCTAGCATGAATTCACTAGTCTTCAATTACAGATTTTTCCCTTCCTTTTTCTACTAACCTGTCGTTTGTTAGAGAACTGTTGTGTGTTTGAATGTTACCATAGCAACAGCGTTTGCGCACTAACTATGGGAATCAATGGGGAAAAAATAAACTGCATAACATTTATCCCTATCATTCACGTGGGTATTAGAAAGTTCAAAAGAAAATAAGACTAATGTATGGAAAGTTACTTTTTTTCTTTCCGCTGATGGATATGCATTTGGTCTAGATGTTTTTATTTTATTTTATTTTTATCTTCTTTCAGCTGGGTTTTTCAGGCCATTAGTTAAATTCCCTTGTACATGTTGCGTATATGAAGGAAAACGAATCAAATGCCCTAATAAAAATTAGTTTAAGTAGGAAACAAGAAATATAAAACAATTTTTAAGCCGATTCCTAACTTAGGTCAACAAAGAAAAAAGTTTTATTTTGATTACTTTTGATTAAATAATTACAATTAAAATAAATAATTGATCAAAACTTTATACTTGGCCAAAATGAAATAAAGTTCGTATCCGTTGAAAATAAAATTGAAACAGAATTAAAACAAACTCAATTGGCGTTGAATTTTTAGCGCCAATTGAGGATTCAAAGCAAATGCGTGAATATTTGACGCTAGTTGGGGTAAAGCAATACAGAATAAAAAATTTTAATTTTCTTTATTCTGCCTTATTTTAATTCAAAAGTACTTCAAAATGAATCAAAAACTTGATTAATTAACCAAAGATTAATTTTAAAATCATAAAAACCAGGAAAATAAACAGAATCGTTGGAAATAATTGGCCGAAAACATGTTAAGCTTAATTAATCTCAGTAGCGTGGGGAAATGAAGAGTTTTGACAAGAAAGTTAGTTTTTAATTAATTGATAAAAAAACTAATGAATTAATATTTTAAAAAACTGTACTAAAATCAAATGTCATCCACTACAAGTTTAAAAAAAATTATGTGAACTTGAGTGGATGAATAAGTGGTGTTTTATTAGCGATTTAAAATTTGAACACGATATATATAGGGAGAGTGTAAGATAATAGTAGGATTGAAAAAAAAAGGATTGTCATTCGTAGATGAAACACAGACTTTTGACTTTTTGGGAATAGGAATAATCTGATACTACTGAAATTTGAATCTCTGCTTTAGAATTATTTCACCAGTAAAAGACATAAATAATGTTGCTTTTCTTTTTATTTGTTTTTAGTTATATCTGAAAAAGACTGCATTTAATGCAATTTAAATTAATGAAAAAACGGGGGAATTCTATGCATATTTGAAAACTGAACTGAATATATTTTGAAATGGCCATACGTATTTTATCTTCATTTTTAATATCAAATTGCAATCATTTTTAAGATCTAATGATACATAATGTTTTTAGGATTTTTAAACGATTCCCATGTACGATGATATTTTGTGTAAAACACTATGATGAATAAAATGTGGCAGTTTCCGTTAAATGATGGAAAAATTATCTTTAATAATTATTGGTTAAAATATATATTTAAATTGAATAAATTATTTTAAAATTATTTTACAACTAAAATATCGCATATATAACTGTTGTGGAGATCGATGATGGCTCCACAAATGAAAATACGTTTGTCGTCCTCGTCACCTGACGGCGATTCAGAAGTGCGAGATCCGTCCCCAAAAATCCTTAGTGTTGCTTTACAACGGAAAGTTAATATAATTAAACTAAACTGAACAAATGATAATAAGAAATAAACTAATAATTGCTGTGTAACTATGAAAATAATCTCAGTAATTGCGTTGTATCTAAAATGATGAAAACGATGCTTCTATAAAATGCCATTTATTTGTCTATGAGAAGGGGCAGGATGTCACCCCTCTATCAACAGTATTCATCGCGTTTGGAGTTCAAATTTAGTTCTGGCTGGTCATGAACCGCGAAATTACAAAAAGGAGCAACCCTAGAAAAGAGGCTCGCCAACTTGGCACGTTGGTAAAAATGTACTGAAGAATAACTCCGAAATCGAGGTGTAGAATAAAAGAGTTGTATTCTTTATTCAGAATTTGCATTTAATAATTATTTCTTTTTGTAAATGTTTTTATATTATTTGGTAATAAAGTTTTTGAAAATAAAATCATTACCCCCCCTAGTTTGTCTGCATTTACATGGGAAATTGTATTAGACACTCTTTGTATCGGCTTTTCAAACTTGATCCTTGAATTTGTTAAATAAGAAATCAAACCTGTTAAATGAAAAATCAAAGAAAAAAGCAAGAAAGAGAAAAGAACTACAGAGAATAGCTAAATTTAATCAAGAAAGGATTAAAAAAAACTAGTGCACCAGATACGATTACTGGTGACAATGGCAACGCTGAAGAACAACAGTATCCTTCACATAAAGAGGTAAACCAACCAGATAAATCAAATAAGCAAGGTGAAATAAAACTACCATGTGCCTGCGTGATTTAATATTAAAGTTAAATCTTTCATGTACTTATGGTTCCAAACATCTTTTTAACGTTATCTGATATTCACGCTATATCTCTGACGATCTCAAGAACGGTATTGATTCGATTTTTAAAAGAAATTGTTATTTTGCTTTTTCAGAAAATATTCTTTTGTCCATTCTAGGGAATGAACGAAAAATTCAAGAGTATTTTGTTTACAAAGTGTTTTAACACTAAATTTACAGAACCTGTCAATTTGACGGGTTTCCGATTTCGTACCTTAAAATTTCGAACATGTAAATATTATTCTTAACACTTTGCTGACCGGTGACGAGTTAACTCGTCTTTTCATGTCCAAACATTGTTGACCGGTGACGAGTTAACTCGTCATTGCACTTGCATTATCTGTTTCAATTTATAATGCCGAGGGCGATATAGAACATTACAAAAACTTGGCTTATCGTGTTTAGTCTTGTCCGCTCTATAACAGAAAAATTACTTTTCCTAGTATTTACATTTTCATTAGAATTTTAGTAAAATTCCAAAAATGTCACCCATGACGGAAAGTATTGGCGAAGAACTTTTTGATGTTCCAATTCAAAAAAATTCATTGGAGTTTTTTTAGAACGTTTTACTTTCATATTCAATTACAAAAAAGTAGCCGGTGACAAGACATAGTTTCTGTGTAAAATTGCCGGTCACCAAAGTGTTAAGATATTACATATTGGTATTTAATGATATAATGCATTGAATAGATTTTTTCCATTTGATCTTCCGAGAGATCTACATTTTATTTTTTCTATATATGTCGTATACCTATTTTTACGAAAATCCGTCAAATTGACGGGCTACTTAATTTACCACCAAATGTTTTAAATCTTGCGAAATAACAAAAATGGAAAAAATAGCGGCTGTGTACAATAAGTGTGTGAGTCATATGTTGGGACTTATTATTTACAAACCTTGCAAACATGGTCATATCAAAAATAACCATGTCATCATTTTTTCAATTAGCTGAAGAACCAGGCAGTGACCATCGCGACGAACAAAATACAATTTGCAATTCATTGTCTGATATACAAAGTCGAAATATGCGAACAACTTGTCAAATTGAGTTATGTAAAAAAAAAGATCAAATAACATTTGCAATAAATGTAACAAGTATGTATGTGGAAAGTGTGCATCCAAAATAGAGTTTATATGTAAAAAATGTATTGAAGACAACTGTGAATAAAAAATTGTTGATTTAAAACAAAAAGATTTACAAAAATTTGTATGTTAATTTACCGGTCAAAAAGACGGATTTCAGTAAAAATAGGTGTATGGTCAACACCCATAAATCTAGTGTTATAAGCAGGAACAGAAAGTAAAAACATTAGGAAGTTTAAAGTTACAAAGATAAATTCGATACAAAGGATTACATCGACATGTTCTCATGACTTGAAAATGTTGCAACTGAATCGTCCTTAATGTAATATGTTTCCAGTGACTTTCTCAAAATCTTTATATAGAAGGCACCTGAAGCCGAAGTAAATAGTATAAGGGACTTCGTTATCGACTTTTCTCGGCTTTTTTATTGCATACAAGCAGCGCAATAAAACTATGTAACTGGTGGCGGAATCGGCTCAAAATGTCTGGGGATCATTTGCAAGAGAAGGATATACAAGGTGTTCATTAATTATTGTCGGGGTTTCTGTACCTCATAACTTGTCGCATAAAAAATATTAAGCAAAAACTGATTACGTATTCGTAAATTACAACTCAAAGAATGTTACGTGACAACAATGCAATCTTAGCACATTTTCAGTCTGGGTAATTATGACGTCATAAATAAAAATGGCAACCTTGCAAGAAAAAGCAATATGTGTATTGTGGTTTTCCGAAACTAAATCAGTCATAACTACCCAACGTCACTTCAGGACCACATAAAGACAGATCTTCGTTCGAATAATTCTATCAGACGCTGGTTAACACAATTTCAGGAAACTGGTAGCGTTCTACACCGAAAGGGAGCGGGAAGACCGAGCTCATCGCAGGAATATGTTGATCCCATTATAGAAACGTTTACTATCAGTACAGAAAAATCAACGAGACAATCAGCTATGCAGTTACATATGCTGCATACGACAATAAGGAACGTTCTCCATAACCGCCTTCAGATGAATGCCTACAAAGTGCAAATTGTTCAAGCTTTAATATAAGCTTTTAATAAGCTTTTTGCGCATTTTAATATTATTAATAAAATTCTTTGAGTTGTAATTTACGAATACGTAATCGGGTTTTGCGTAATATTTTTCATCCGAAAGTTATGAGGTACGGAAACCCCGACAATAATTAATGAACACCCTATAAAAGAGCAAATATTGACTCTAGTGTGAATATGCCAAAATCTGTTTTAAAAAACATTTTAATGTATCAGTCAGTAGAAACCAACATTTTTCTCATGTAACGTTTGTAATCATTTACCCCTTAACCGGTTTGCCCGTGCTCCGTGCGTGCATCGATTTATCGAATTTTGATAGTTGTAAAAAAATAATAAACCATTCATAACAATTATAATTCAATAGTAAAATGACTTCGGATACGTCGATAAGCCAAGTATTCCATGGATTTCCATTTGAACCAAAATAAGAAAATATTCCTAAAATAGAAGGTGTCATCTTATTAGATAGTAAGGAAAATAAACCAGTTGAGGGGTTAAGGAAACAGAAGAAAGAAAAGCAAAAATATTTTACGAAAATAAGTATGATTTTTTGAATTTTTAACAAATATTAAACTCTTTGTGGCAACCCAAGATAATGGTATATTGTAACCAGATTTTTAAAAATTTGTTTTGAACCTAGAAGCTAACTTATCCGCACTACTACCAAACTAAAATCTATAAAAAAATTTATGGACTCATTTAAAAAATTTTAGATTTTATGCTCTTTGCGACACTTCGAGTTATTGCAATCAGAATTTGTATAAATTCTTTTTGAATCTAAAAGCTTTTCTCACTAAAACTTTTAAAGATCCTTTTTAAATTTTTCATTTTTTGGACACATTTTATGCTCTTTGCTCAATTTAAAGATAATGTAATATTACATCCAAATTTTTAAAAATTGTTTTCGAACCAAAATCTAAAAATAATTAAGGTCCTTTTCGTGCCACCCTGACAGACATCTGTTCAAATTTCTCGTACTTCGATCTAGTGATTCAGCAATAACACAGCCGTCAATGTGTATCGACTCATGCACAAACAAACCTTTGCCCGGCAGTGGACCGAATCTACATCTGCGTCCTCGGACCCTGATCATGATAATTTGACTATCAGAATTAATGAGGATAAAAGTGAGATCTCAAATGGTGCAAGTCAGAATTTGTGTTCCGTGTTTCTCAATCATATTGCGTCATAGCAGCTGCAGTTGGAAAGCCACGTAGCTCCCCCCAAAATCACGTTCTTATCAATCTCATTTGCTGGTTTGTCGGATCATGTGATTCCACGCGAGTCACGTGCTTTTCCAATTGTCGCAATTACTCTACCACTGTCAATTAGCTCGCACTCTGGTTAAACCAATAAAGAAACTTATAACAATTCCTTATAGTACTTATAGTAGATTTTCTTTAACAGATTAAATTTTAATCCAAAGCAGTTCTATATTCTAGCTTAAAGAACGCTTCTCAAGTTTCATTAGTCTAGCTCACTCTATTTTGATGTCGTTGTCCACAATAACACGAATAAACAAAAAGATAGATTTCATAAAAACTTATATCATTTAAAAATTAGTAAGTAAGAAGAAATCTTGAATCTTCAGAAGTAATCTTTAATTTTGTTTTAAAAAATTACATTCTAAATTTAGTCCTTTAAAATTCTTGTTCTTTAAACTATCGGCACATCAATAGATACGAAAAAAGGAAGGCGGAACTCTAAAAATGTATTTTAAGGATTTCATCAAAGGTCAAATATTGGGCACTCGCCATTTTTTCTTTTCATTTTTTCCTATAAGAAAAAGAGAATGTATTGTTGGCAATTTGGCAAGAGTATGTCTCGGAGACAGAGATAGTTCGATTCGAAATTTGATAACACCGAAGAACTACCATATAAGTGAGTCCGTCGGAACCAAATATCCTAGCAATAGGTTATCCAATGTTAAGAAATCTTTAAGAAAAAAAATGTTTAATATACTGTTACGAACTTGTAATGTTGCTTTCCTGCATGAATCATGTCGTCGTAAGAAATATCGTTTTACCATCAGTCCTATTGCATGCTGAGGGAGTGCCGCGTCAGTGATCTCAGAGCTTGTTGGCAAACTTGGCAACCATTTGGCCTCTTTGGCGACAAAATGGGTATTGTTGGAAACTTCGAGAATTTAAACGATTCGTCCAGTAGAAACTCAAATATGCCCTGACTAGCCCGGAAGGATCTTGAGACGCCTCCCAGGATCTATAAAAAGCACACAGTCTCAAGCTGTAGGGTGAATTTAATCGAAAGCGGAGTTTAAATAGAAGATAAGTAACGGGACTTCGAGAGGAACTACAGAATGCCAGCATTGTGTGCAAATCAAGTGAGAACTAAAGTGCTTTATGCCGAGTCCTGTTCTGAACTGTGGAAGCAGGGTCGTGTTGTGTGTGCAGTAGCCGTCTTGTGGTAGAGAGTCGACAACTAAAGCTTGGAGACAGTGATAACTTCAATAGTCTGGAGAGACCGTAGAGCGAAGCTCCGAGGATCTGCTCCTGCTGGGTTCTATCTTTCCGCTTTATGTTCTGTGGTCGATTTCTACTTGTAGGGCTACTGTCTATTGTTGTGTGGTTCTGTGTGTTCTGTATGTATTTATAATTTGCGTATTCGTTGTCTTTGTGTTAGTGTCTTCTTGCCAAATAAACATCATTGATGTTTTCTACTGAGATCTTTTGATTGTCTCCACACCATAAATTCATTACAATTGAACAGTAAAAATACTTAAAAAAATTTTATTTAGTAAATTTTAATAACATTTTTCTTTTTATTACTATGATGATGATGATACTATTTTTTATTGACCTCTATATTTGATGAATAAAAGAATAAAATTTATATGCAATCACCTTATCTACAACTTCATTTATACTAATTTTACCCAATGTCATTTCGAAATAAATTATAACAATTGTTGAAGCTCTTTTTTTATTTTATTCATTTCTGCGTCATACATTTTATTGCCCTATTTCCTTAGAGAACTTACATCAAACGATTTCCTTATATATTGATTCAACTCCGTGCATATTATCGACCCAGATGGTAGTCATTTAGGGATCTTAATAAATCACGCTGATAAATGTTTTTTTAAAAAGGAAATCTCTATTTTTAATTCTAAACTTCAGATGTTGGATTATTTTTGTAAGAAATTGATGTGGATACTTTTTCAAGCAATGAAGTGATCAACATATGCATTAAATGCATATATATCATAATAGCTTTTAGGTTCAGAGAAATTTTTTTCATAAATACATTTTGCACTATCTTTTGAAAAACTGAATAGATTTGTTATAAAATGTAATTATTGGTAGAACAGCATCGTTATTCTTAAACAAAAATTTAATCAAGTTAATTGATATACTTTTAGCAATATCTCAGATCTGATTGTCACAGGTAATGTAATGAAAGTTGTAGTAGAAACTTTTGCACACATCAGTATTCTTAAGAAATAATGAATATATATTATTTATTGTAAATTTTATATGTAAATATTGAATAATTTTAAAAGTAAATATCTAATAACTTTAAAAGCAAAAACCTAATAAATTTAGCTATGGGATATTCTTTCCCTCTAATGTTCATAAACTGAAATCAAAATTAATAATTAAAATCGATTGAAACACAAAAACTTCTACCTTCAGATAAATAATCTTTGCTATAAATCGGAGTAAAAATATAAATAAAGTGTGAAATTAATAGTCTCATAATTAATTTTTATTTATTCTTGCTTTTATTCGCACACCGATAAACAAGTCAATTTAAATATTGAAAAAAGTCTTCTCTCAATTGCTAGCTGTCGAAGCAGAAATTGGAACTATGTATCGATAATGGTGTATATTTAAAAAGCTTGGATATTTTTAACTCCTACAAACTTTACAGATGGCGGCGGACGTTTATATATACTATTTGAAAAAGTACTGCAAGCTTTTGATATTTTATTATAGTAAACAAATAATTTATTTTATTTCTAATAAAATTTTATTTTTAACATGCAATAATATTACAAATGTTTATCATATTTATGGAAACAGCTTCTAATTTTATTTGCTTAAATTATTTTATTAGTTAGGATTAAAGATAGTGTAAAAAGCTTTCAGTAAATAAATGAAAGTGAGGTTGAAAGGTTTTGATAAAAGAACGATACGTAAAGAAAAACAAACTTTTTGGAAAAACAAACTTTGAAATGGAAACCAAAAACTAAAACAACTGATACATGGTTTTTTCTTCAGCTCCCGTTTTCACTTGGCGAATTTCAGTTTACGCTAAGAACTCAAGCTCTGTGATAAACAGGATATCTGGATTCCACAATAGTTATTGATTTTAGTTGGCTAACGCTTTCCAATTTTTTTTAGCGATTTATCTCCGAGATCGTAAGCCTAAATAAGTTTTGAATATCTTTAATCAATTTCCTCTCATATTCTCTAAGAAAGTTATATCCCTCCCCTTCCTGTATAAAACTGTAAACGAAACGAGTGCTCAGTTTTATTTACAGAATAATACAAATCTAAAAATCTGATGTAAAAACAATAGGACAAATTTTGTCTGTCTAGCTCAAAACATTTCAGAATTATCGAACCCTTAAGAAACATATTTTCGAAAATGTGTTTTTCGTACCCAGAGATGTCTCAAATAGGATATTCAGTGATATTTAGAGTTTCAGTTTTTTAATGCTTGCAATACTTTCTTCGAATGGCTATATAAAATAAAATGTAATGTTTTCGAAAATATTGTAATTTATGTTGGGTTTTTTTTATACAAAATTTTAAAAAACTAATTTTTCCTAAAAAATAAAAAATTATACAGGTTTTAGTACCTTATCACTTATGTTGTGATTAAACATATTTTTGTTATATTTCTAGAAATTAAGTGGAAACAAAAAGAAGAAACGGATGCTATTCAGAGTATATGTGATTGCAACGACATATTCATATACAAGATTTTGTTTTTAGAAAAGTTGATATTTTATAACAAATAACTATAACTTAATAACGCTTTTATTTATCTTTTAACTTGGGTTTTTAGCTGTTTCGCAAAGACATAATACTTTTTTTAATTACACAGAAAACTGTAATAAACATAAGGAGTCAGAAATGTTCATTTAATTAACTTTCTATCTGTTCAAATTAAGGCTGTTTTTATTGACTTCTTTATTTTATTTATAAAGAAAACATAATTTTCACTGTCGATAAAATTGACCAACTTGACGATTGAAAAATTTTCATCTAAATTTTCTTACCGTCAAGTCGTTTTTTTTTCTTCTGAGCTATAGCAATTCTTACGCAGTATTGGATTAAAAACCGTATCTTACGTTGCATTTTTTAATGATGCAAGCTTAATAATTAATTTATTAAAAATAATACTTTTACGAAAATATACAAAGGATTAAATAAAAACATTTTGAAAACCAGTCTCATTTTCTTTTTATATCATTTCAAAGTAAAGTTGCCTCTTTTCAATTTTATATTTTATTTCGTACACTTCTGTATCTAAATATTTCGAATAAAACTTTTTCAGTTCCATCATTATTCTTCTTTTGACTGTAGTAATTGTACCTGATAAAAAAAAACTGTATCTTACATTGTGTTCATTGTAAAATATGCACGCATAAAACTTGTGAACACAATACAATAAAGTCGAGTTTTGAACTCAGGTATCATGAAAAATATTTCTTTTATCTTATATATAAAAACAACTATGACATTATTATACAAATACCTCAATAATTTATTTTTATAGTTATTTTTTCAATGTATTGAAATAAAAAAAATTCTTAGCTTTGTTATAAATTGCCATATTTGGACATTTTAAATCAATTAAGAGCTTTTATTTTGCACTCTCAGGTCTATTTTTCAAGAAACAGTGAAAGAGAACAAGAATTTCACAATATAAATTTAATGATTTTTATGTATCTTTTCTCATAATTTTAAAAAGTAGGCAGCTAACATTTTAAACATTGCTGTCAAATAATGTGTTTGAAATACTCTTTTACTAGAGTTCAAATTTTTAAATATAGAGGGCAGCACTATAACTTAACAACGTTCTGATAGTGTTAAATATCGTTACACGATGGATGCTCTCTCAAAATTTAAACTGCTCTATTTCAGTTAGAAGAATTGACGTTAGTCGTCAATCAAAAATTTATTACAATATATAAAAATTTAATTATTTAATAAAATATCAAGATTTTACTTCATTTGAAATTTCAATTTTCTTTTAATATTTAAAGCAACTTATTAAAGTATTAATTCTTCTTAGAATATTTCTTATTTGCAGTCTAACATTTCATAAATAAAAGTTTAGAATTTTTTTTATTTCTGAGTTTCAAAACGTGGATAATTTTAATTAATGTTAATAATTTTAATCATGACATTCAATCATTTTGAATAATTCTACTACCTGAATTTGACATATTAATTTATTTAATAATCTTACTTTTGAATGGCTAAAAATAATTAATATATTTTCCTTAGTTATATTTTTGTAATTAATATATTTTTTACATTATAATTTTATAAATACAAGAAGAAAAGAAAAAATCGTTTGTTAAAAAATTACATAAAAAAAGAAGAAAAAATCGTTTGTACAACATTTAGATATTTAAGATAATCTAAATGTTCTTGAAAAATAGATTTAAATATTTATTTCAAAAATGTTTTATTTTCTTTTTGGCAACGTTCATTATTATCTTTAGAAGCTTTATAAAAAATCGTCTTTTATTCTTTCTTTGATATGATTGTAGTAAATTGTATAGAAAAAAAGAAATGATTTCTCTTTCCATGTGGTAAATTAATGTAGAACTTTTATGCTAATGTTATTAGATTGTAGAGATATATTACATTAATATTGATAAACTAAAATTGGCTGATTTTATCTTTGTTTATGAGTGCATTTATCATTATTTATAGAATCTTCAGGACTTTTTATTATCTACTGGGAACATTGACATCGGAAAATTGATGCCTTGGTGAGTAATTTAAGCTATTTAGAGTTATAAAATTTTATTTCTTCGTAATTTTTATAGTAAATTTTTTTCGACGTTATCAATGCTTTCATTAAAAAAATTGAATTTCAGTTAAAACTTTTATAGGTCTTAATAATTGTTATATGTTATAAGTTTTCTTTAAAATGTCTTAGCATATTATTGTAATGAAAAACAAATTTTTGGCATTATTTATTTCAAATAGAAAACTATATATATTTTTTAATTACATTCAACTAAATGGTAACGACTCAAAACTTTAAATGGAATTCTCCTTAAATTTGATGTTTGAATATTAAGGTCGTTTCGTATCTGTATATATAGAAAATTAACATAAAACAAAATGTAAAGCGGTTCACTTCTAAGTAAATACTATTTGTACATGATATTTTTGTTTCTGAAATAATTACTTTATGAGTTTCTTAGTTGTTCATTTTTAAAAAATATATTTGAAATCATTTTTATTATGATAAAATGGCGAATAATTCTTAATTTTTTACCTCAAAACTTTTCCAAATTCCATTTATTTTACAAAGAAATCTTTTCAGTTTATTAGATTAAATGGATGTGAAATTTTTAGAAAATTGTTGTAAAATATGACCAGCGTTGGGGCTAATATTTTAGCTTTTTTTCAGTAATAAGTGCATAATATAAAAATTATTGAATGCTTCCTAATTTGTCAATAAATTTTGAGGAAAACTGAACTTGTAATAGTTATTATAGGTTGTAATTATACATTATTAAGATTCTGAATATCTAATTGTCATTATTTTATTCAAATTTCCTTATTATTTGTATAAATATTATTTTAATTTTTTTATCATTTATATTTTATTTTCTATTCAACTCTATTTTAATACGATGACAGTTTGAGGTTTCTCCTAAAAAATTGATGTTTTAAAAATGAAAAATTCCTTACAAAATTATCGTGTAAAATTCTTGTTAATAATTTGAAAATTTTATAAATCTATATTTACTTTTTAGAATGAAGATAATACTAAAAACTTTTTTGATACGTACGAAGATAATACGTAAAATCTTTTACGAAAATGAAAAGAATACTAATCAGAATCCAGATCATTTTTACAATTACGTGAAAATGCGTTGCAGAATTTTAATTTTGGCATAATTGCGCATCTTGTAGGATTTTATATCCCACATTAAGAAAAATCTTTCTGATCTGTGATAAATGAAATGATCTGTTGTATTTGTCATATGAATATGAAATCACATGATTTGATCTCATTGTAATATTTCACTTTTTTAACATTCTGGTTGTGGCATATTGAAAGCTTATTTTGAAAAGTCTTAGATATTATGTTATTATAATTTTAGAAGATTAATTTCTGTTCGGCATTTTATGAAACGTATACTCGATAAACAATAATAATTGCATTTAAATTTACAGCAGTTGATTGATAAATTAACATTTCTTTATCCCATATTTAGTTACGAAAAACGATAAGATTAAGGCATTTTATGAATATATGTCAGTAATATTACTAATGTAGTATAAAGAAACGGTATTTTTAAATTATTAGAAAAAATTCAGGCTTCAAAATATTAATAAGAACATGATTTTTATAGTATCAAACTTTTGAGTAATGCCAATCAAAAATTGACCTAAGCGTATGAGGACATGTAGTTCTTAGGTATGTTTTTTCGTGAAAGCAATGCTAAAACCCCAACCTATAAAAATGCATGTTTTAAAATACAGAATATTATTTATGTTAATGTAATAAATAACATTTATGTAATATAGATTTCTATAATGTGAATTATAAAGGTCACGTGCCTTTTAAGTGCAAGGTCTATTTCCTCTTTTTGTATTATATCTACCGTCGAAGCCCAATATTTCTCAAAAAATATCTATCGTAAGACACTTCTCTTTTAACCACAAAGTCTGATCTTACGGCAAAATAATGTATTTTTGATATTTTTGTCATAATAACATGTTTGATAAAAAAAAAATTAAAAACATAATTTTTCATGCCAGCTTTACAGTGTATTTGGGTTAAGAACAGGGCATGTTACTTCTCTGGAAATTTTACATATTTTAATAAGAATTTAATTAAAAATATGACTTGTCATCATACTATTTTAAATATCTGTTATTTTTTAAAAGTATATAAACTTTTTAAAGTTTATAATAATTAAATAAAATTATTTCAGATTTTACTTCGGATAAAATTATTTTAGATTCTTTAAATATTTAATGGAAATCACAGGTAGTGTTTTAACTCCAATGCTTATTAAGCTCTGTCTGATATAAAGAATTCGTCAATAAGATTATATGAATCTAATCATCTCGAATTGTATAGAAAAAATATCAAAATACTATAGTTGAAAATATTCAGATCAAATAGTTCCTAATCAACCAGCCAGACATCAATTAATTCGGAAGTTAAACTTTCGTCTGATGATACTAAATTCTAATTAATCTGGACAATTTATGCACTCAACTGATGACAACAGATAATCAACAGATCGTCAAAATATATAAACATTTCGATGAATCTGTTGGCATCTGCGGAACAGATTTCCGCCTCGAATCAGATCAATCAATTTGATAAAATATAAAATAGTTGAAAAAAACTGAATGACAGCTTTATTTTAATTTCAATAAATTAAATGTTTTTCCTTTATTTGAAAAAACCCCCGAAATTAACTAAATCGATTCACTAAATTATTTGTTTCTGATACACTTGTTTTTGGTTTTAAAACCTAATTTTTTTCTTTAAGGTATATTATTATGTTTATCAAAAATCTTATTTAATAATATTTTTTTCACTTTCTAATGAGTAGATCAGGCAGTAAGTAAGAACAATTATTGAAATGAATTACCAATTTTTCGATATTGTTATAGTTTGCCAATAGTTAGCTTTGAATATAATTTGTACTACTTTCGATTTCTAATTTATTAGCATTCATTCAGTTATGAATATAAAACTATTTTCTTTTCTAATTTTTTTTCAATCTGAGTATTGTTTAAGATGCTGGTGTTTGAATGTTATTATATATTTATACTGGATAATTCTGAGATGATTACTCAGTAACAAAAATCAGATAACCTAATGTTTTTCACAACTATTTTTCTGAAAAATTCAATAATTAAATGTTTACTATAATGATGAAGGTTATTCTTTCGTCTATCATAAATTTAAACTATCATACGAACCGATTTACTCATTTACTCACTAAGAGAAACAAGTAAAAGATAAAATACATTTTTTTTCATATTTCACATTTGTTATTATTGGAATCTATTACTAAGTGTATTTCTAAGTGTTTATTTCCATCAAATTTAGATAGAATTCAAGTATCAAGGATGGAAAAAGTAAAAAAAAAAGTTTCACCGTTAAAAAAGTTTAAAAATTTTAAAAAGTTTTTTTATCAGATGAATATCAGAAAAAATTTAATTTATGATTTAAAACTTATAAATTAATGCTGCAACATGTTCCTTTTTTTTAAGGGACAAGAACTGCCAAAATTAAACAGAGCAGAAACGGGAATCTTAACTTTTTTTCCCCAAAGAAATCCATTTCTTTTCATCTCGTTCTTATAGAATAGGTTTCAAATATTTATGCCTTTTATCCTTTTTTCAAGAAAATTCTAATTGTGATAGTCTACAGATTCTATCTATGAGAAATAATTACATCACTTGAAAGAAAGAAAAAATTTCTATACTTTCCAATTGTTTTTTTTTTACCTTTGTAAATTGTGAAACAAACATTTATTCTATTTTAAATCTTTTGGGGATTATTTCTCCCACAAACCATCAAAATAGCAATTTTTAGAATAAATGCAAAATAGACAATACTGGGACATTTAACATATTAAATAATATAATTTGGGGATGAACAATAAGAAAAAAACACCCAGAAATTGTGATAGAACATTTCATGCTGAACTTGTCTAATAGCATTATTTTATAAACTAAGCTAAATACCCCTTTTCGGGAAAATAAGTTAAAGCACCATTATATACCAACCAACAACATCAGCAGTCGACCGCCTTCCATATTAATATTAACTTTATCAAACAACTTTGAGCTAGATGTTGTGTCAGCAAACAAAAATTTCATTTAAACTTATAATTGCAGAATAAATTTAGAGCATTCTGTAGGTTATCTATGCTTGTTTAATTGTAAAACTAAAATTGAGGAAATGGATCCAATTTATTAGTTAAGAAGCTCTGTCGTGACTTTTCCTTATAAAGAATGTGTAGTGGAATAATACATATAAAGTTTTTTCTTTCTAAAATTGGTATGTTGGAGGTTCATTGAAGAACTTATCTAATCTATGAACATCTAAATTAAATCTATGGTGGTTTTCAGATGGACTATTTCTTTGGTTTTCTACACTTTTTGTATATATATAAAATGCTTTACACATTATGATTAAGTTACGAAAACTAATATATTCGCTTTAATTCAATGTATTATTGTAATACATTAACCTGGCCTGGCGTCCCCAAATAATATTTAAACCGAATGTCTTCTTTATATATCTATCACAGCTTAAATTGCATTAACTAATTCCTAAAATAATAATATTTTACATTTGTTAATGAGATAAATCGGATTAGTTGAAACAAATAAATACTCATATTTCGAAAATGTATCTTAATTTATTGAAAACATGAAAATAACTTTAGAAACACAACACGATTCAGCAGAAATATTTAAGCATCTAAATTTACTATATCTAAAACATTAGGAACGTTACTCGGTAAAAATAAAGCATTTGTGACACGCAATCAGCTAAATTTTTTCCCTATCACAAATTGTATCAAACAAATAGAAATTTCTCACATGAAAAAAAACAATGATTTTCATTCCAGTTTGCATAGAAAGTACATCAAAATATATCACTCAGTGGTAAGAAATTATATTTTATTGCTTTCAACATAATCAGAGGTACAGAGCAGTAGTATATTCTGTAACATAATTCAAACATTGAGCAGTCTGATCGTTTATTATCATTACAATTTTTATCGGTTGGCAACACACTATTCTCATATGCGGCGACTTCTGAACATTCTCGTTAATTACTTTTTTTTTTTTGAAAATTCCGATGTGAGATTGAACAAATGAAGAAAATACAAAGGCAAATATGAAAATAAGCACAAATTATCCTTATGTTTTAAAAGCAAGTTTGTATGTTTTTGTTTTCGTTTGAAGGAACAATTGGAGCAGATCTCTCGGTAGAGTTCTATACAGAATAAATAGATGTTGTTGGAAAGCTTAACCGTAAGTTGGGTCCAAAGTGGGCTTGTTGCTGTAATGAGAAAGATATTTTGATTAAATAAATGTACTTAATTATCAAAAGTCATGTAATTGTACTAAACAAAAATATAATTTGGAAAATTAGTTAATCTTATGAAATAGCTAATAAAAGATGACAATGAAAAAAAATTAAGGATACCGTTTTCAACACTATTTAAAGATATTTGTTCATTCGAAGCTAAGATCCCAAGGTCTGTGTCTTGTATTACTGTTGAAATGTTGAAATATTTAGTGAATCTACTTAAGGGTAATCGCATTGAAATTTATTAGCGTAAATGGTTTTAGTAAGAGCTTTGTAAACGTCTTCACAATATATGAAAACAGTTGTGTAAT
>JAOUZG010031473.1:1710899-1747483 GCA_026289955.1 Argiope argentata | reverse complement strand
GATTACCCTATTAACACATTATTAATCGAAACTTCTAAACTGGATTGCGTGTGATCGGCGATTTGTTTTAAAAGCGGCATAAAAAGGTATTTATGACCTTTTTTTAATCATTTCTGGTATGATTATTAAAATAGTTTTACTATTCCTCTAATTATTATGACATTATATTCAATACATTCAATAATCTTGCCAGGAGCTTTGTCGATTTTAAGCTTCGCAAAAAATGTTATGTTTAATCCATTCTTCTGTGGAGAAAGATAATTTTTCTGTAACATCAAGAATTTTTCTTATTTTCACAGTTACAGTTAATCATAAAATTTTTATATTGCTTTGTTGTTTTTTTATTCATATTGTCTGAATTAGAATTATATTCTGAAAAATGTATCATGTTCCTGAATCATCTTCTCAATGGAATGCACAAAGTGAATGAAGCAATTGAAAAATTTAAGCTTTAACTTGAACTCATTTAAATAATGCCTCTCCATCAACTCAACATTTCACAATTCAAATTTAAATATTGCTTAGTCCCAATTAAATAGTATAAATCCAAGCGATTATGTTTAATTTTCAGAAGTCGTATTATGTAATTCCATAAGCCCATACTTTTAACAACGCATAGTTTTTAAAGCCCGTCATACGGTGTATCCGAGCAATAACGTGTAAAAAAGTTACATTGTTTGTGTTTAAATAAAAATTGGATACACATGAAATTAAAAAAAAATAACTTTAAATCTTGCGAAAGCTTTAAATAAAAACTGGAAATACCTTGTCTACCTAAAAGTTGGATTTCTATTTTATAAATTAACTACAAAAACTGCTACTGATTAAACTTATTTATAGAAATTCAGTACAGCATGTTATCAAAATAACCAGCTAACTAGAACCCTATTATGATTTCGCAAGGGAACAATTACTTAATATCTACACCTCAGCTTCATTTTTCTTTCTGTTACAGAAATATATAATAAGTGAGGTTTATCCATAAAACATTACACTCTGTTTAGTTCTAAATTCAGAGAGGATCGAAAAATTACTTACGACATGGAACATTCCGTGTTTCCAAATTGTTCTCCCTTGTCCATGCTGAGGCAACCAGCTCCACCACCGAAGCCGTATCCCTTGGGGCCGAATTTCCTGCCATAGCATTGTTTGCAGAAAAGTTCCTTCTCGTGTTCTGTGGCGTTGGTGCTGTCTAACCTCTTATGGCACAGTCCTGAAGAAATTAAAAAAAAATCAGTGAACTAGCCCCACATTTAGAGAACTACATCACTTGAAGAATTTTAATAAGAGCTATACAGATAAATACACTCCATTTTTGTATTTGTCCAAATTAATAGTAATTAGATAGATATGAAGACTTTTTGTGTGTTAAGATAAATGTTTTTGAAACTTTATTCAAATAAACTCATTTTGAATAATCTAAGATTTTATCTTAGTTTAGGAGTGAAAATTCGAGATTGTAAACAGCAATACATATTTGCACGAAAAAGAAAAATATTTCAAATCAAAGTAAAATATTTTTAATATCGCAAAAAAACATCGCAAGTTGTTAACTGCACAACAAGTACAGGGTATGATTTAATTAACGTTACGCAATATGTTAGAATAGATTTCATTGTATAATTATATCACGAAAATTGATTTTAATTTTAGGCATATTCGAAATTGATTCGTATTCTCTACTACTTTTGTCAAACAAACAAATAATTGAGTATGTTATTTCTATTCAACTGTTTTGCATTATTATTTCTAACAGATGAGTCTAATCAATGTTATATTTTTTGATGCACAAACGCAGGAACTTAGCACATTTGAGATGAAAAAATCTTACTGATTGTACATTCATTCTCTGGCTAGAATTAGGGGACTGCATTGAACTAGTATAAAGATCCCATTTTCGAAGTCGTCCGATTCTACGTTTGAAATTCAAATCCATTACAGATCAATCGTTCATGAGATTTGGCGCGTGCCAAAACCTACATTGTTTTATCAAACGGCCCAACACTGAACATGGTATAGAACTTTGGAAAGGGAATTCCAACCCAGGCACCATCAATCCATTCGGCCATGGTACAAAATTTTGAGGTTCGCTTTTAAATAACTATCTTGTCTCGCGAACAATATAAATAAACTTAAATAGTCACCTATATAGGAAAGTAGAAAATTCAGAAAATGTTATTTTTTTAGCCACTTCTTTGTTTATCAAAGCATATAATGCATGATTGGCCTGACAATCAAAACTGAAATCTTATGAACAACCTCAACTGGTATCCATTGAAAATTTTTTTTTAATGTATCAGCATTATTGAATTGTTTGTAAAAAATAGGTAAGTAAATTATTTTCTCAACAACTGCCCTTTAATTAATTTTTTATGATAGTAAAGTTGTTAAGGAGATGAAATCATAGAATAATTATTTTTAACTTTGTTAACGAATCACTATTAGTGTATGCTCGTTTTTACATTAAAACCATTTGCCTGTTCAATAGGATACCTAAATAATAAATTTTTAATTGCACGATTATGCACGTAAGCCATGCGTAAGACCATTATCATATTTCAAATTAGCTTTAACGTGGTTTGAATATCTTTGTTCTTTTGGCCTTGATCAGATATGTAATGAATGAAAGATAAGGGATGAAAAATGCAATTACTTTGTGAATACATTATTGAAATTTCATTAAAGGACCTTTCATATTATGAATTACCCCCAAGAATAATATTAAATATTTTATTTTTCATATTTTTAGTATATTTCAAGAAATCGATAGAAATTATAATTTAGATTAACTACAGCCATTACAAAATATATTATGTTCAAAATATGTAGAACCTTCTTAGCTATAAAGTGAAACTCGTACATCTTTCAATAAGAGAATTAAATGTTTTAAAAGAGAAATTCAATAATTTTATTATTGAAATTAGTTTTGTGATTGAATTTGAAACATTGTAATTTTTTAAAAAAAGTTTCGCGAAAAAGAATTTAAATGTTTGAAATAAGGATTTTTTTTAAGTGATACATAAAAGTTTTGTGGAATCATTAAAGTAAAATAAGAGATAATTAAATTGATTAGGTGTATTGCAAATTTTTTTAAATTATATTTGTACAGCATTATACAAAATAAAATTAACTATTTTTAATTGTTACACAGCAACTGCTCTTTTTCCTTCATTTTGATTGTTGAATGCCTTTGAAAAATGTATCCTTTCTATCTCAAATGTTTTGAGACCACATAGGAAATAGTGTTAATGTAATTTTATATGTGCTCCAATCCAATAAGTTATAATAAATTTACTCAATTCGGCAAATAAGTAAAACTAAGAAAAAATATAACATAGAAGTGAAAAAGAGGTCTAAAATTTAAAAATAAACTAATTATTCGTCTCAGTCTATGCGAGTTGAAAATATTTGCACTTTTAAAACATTTGTCTATGCGAGTTGAAAAATTTTGCAAAATTTAGAGAAAATATCAAATCACTTTTTGTTATTTTCCATATGACGACATTGTTTTTTATTTTTCTAATATGTATGTGATAAAAAAAAGCAATTTTCTCTAGTCTACACGTACCATAACCCCATTTAATAATTGTACATATATTTATTTTATATTCATATATGTTTTTAAAAAGAATTCCTATATTTTGGATTTTTATTTTCGAAATATTTAAGAGATACAGTATCTTTCGGATATAAGTAGAATGCGAAATTTAATTTATTCATATACGTAAGAGTTTTTCTCATGTTCAAGTATAGTGAAAAGTATCTAAAATTGGGAAGTATTAATGAGATAAAATCACTTTCTGGCTTAAGGCAACCAGGGACCTTTAAAATGACTTTTTGTAATTTTCACCTTGGAAATTTGAAATTTTACAGGCATTAATAGTAACACTATAAGAGATGACACACAAAATTTTAAAGCATTATATTAATTTATTAATGAGTTAGATGGGTTAATATAATATAATATTAGCGATAAATAACGTTAATGAATAATGTTCCAAGCTCTCCAAATTTGTTCGAAATCGCTCCAATTTTTATTATTACTTACTCTAACCCTTTTGAAACAAAATTTGGATTAGTCTTGGAATTTGAATTGGAAGTATCAAAATTAACCAATGTAATAACTCAAAATTACTTAAACCTTTTTTTAAAAAATCAGTAGCTTAAGGTTATTATATTGGTTAATTTTCATATTTTGTACTCAAAGATTAATCCCAATTTTTAATTCAAAAGGGTTAGAGTAAGTAATAATAAAAATTGGAGTGATTTCGAACAAATTAGGAGAGCCAGGAACATTTTTCATTAATTTTAATTATCGCTAATGTTATATTATATTAACACCCCTAACTCATAAATAAGTTAATATAATGCTTTAAAATTTTGTGTGTCATCTCTTATAGTGTTACTCTTAATGTCTGTAAGATTTCAAATTGCTAAAGGGAAAATTGCAAAACGTCATTTTAAAGGTCCCTGGTCGCCTTAAATATAGACTCATGCGATAAAAATTCTCTCTGGTGTAAGTGATACAAAGCTCTCATTTATTCATATATGTGTATTTTTTCCCGTGTATGAAAGTGGTGCACATTTCTCATTTCTCG
Source organism: Argiope argentata (assembly GCA_026289955.1). Taxonomy (NCBI): domain Eukaryota; kingdom Metazoa; phylum Arthropoda; class Arachnida; order Araneae; family Araneidae; genus Argiope; species Argiope argentata. The sequence continues at coordinate 1,742,885 of JAOUZG010031473.1, read as the reverse complement.
AAGCATACTCACCGCACTTGAAGCAAGTTTTGTGCCATTTCTCTCCAGCTGCCAGCATCTCTTCAGCGGCGTAGACGGATTTCCCGCATTTGGGGCATTTGGCATGTTCAACCGGTGTGAAAGGCATCTTTCACCTGCAAAGAAGAAAGAGGGAATATTATTTTAGGAGGGGGAGGATGACTCATCACGATCTGCCGCAGAATGCCAACTTTATTTTTAGCGCCTCTTTATTTTTTTAAGTGCTCTTCCAAAGTTTATTTTTTTTCTCCGCCCTCCCTCCTGGCTTTGAAGAATCGACTTGGAGGATGTAAATATTCGGCGACAGTTTCGTTCCAGACTCTGGAAAGAATGCTATTTCTTTCCCTTTTTGTATTTAGCGCCATTTTTGTTTACTTTTTTGTTACGAAATAGTGACCTAGAATTGTCGGTGGAATGTTCCTTTTTTTTAAAAGACGGAACATTGCTTCTATTGTTCTTTGGCTGCAGAAGAAAATAAGTCTTGTTTCTCTGAAGAGAGTTGTTGAGGGTCTATAGTGCTTTTATAGATTTCAATCAGATAAGATGCATGCGATTAGGAATTGATTAAAGCTGACGTGGATATTATACAGCTACATGCTAATTCAAATAGCTCTTTCATTGCAAGGAAATGAATTCCTTTAAATGATTAATAAAATGTGAATATAATTTTAAAAAATCTTAATTTTAAAGTACAAGGTCAGTTTTTTATAAATTATTTTATACAAATACAAAATGCCTTCTTCTAAAGATAATGTTAGTGTAGCTCTCAATCTAATTTTCTTTTATTAATTGTATACGAAGAAATTATACCATCTATTCATTTGATATGCTTTTTAGAAAAGTTTTAGGAAAATTTCTATACTTAATACCCTCCTTTCTTTGTTATTTCGTTTATTTTATTAAACGTTCAATGTCTTTTTAACTGTGAAGTGTAGTATCATTTTGTTCAAGTTCAGAAAAGCTTTATCCATTGCTTCCAGCTATATAATTAATTAAAACCTGGAGTTTTATTATATCAAAATAACGAGCCATAAAACTAATTTTTTAAAAGACTTTTTTAATTATCACCTTTCATTGATAACTTTTTATTAAAGAACAATTAGATATCTATTGGACTAGATGAAAATTTATTTTCTATCTCGGGCTCATTAAATAGAACTTTTTATAATCATTGATCGTTTAAGAGTTCTGAGTACATAACAGAACAGTTTTTCCAAAGGTATCTTTTATTATTAAACGTAAAATTTATTTTTCCATATTGGAATTATTATATATTTGACAAATTCAGACTCCCGCTTTTCAAGCATTATCTTAGTCCGTTTAACAAATTAAATACGGTGCTATCTACTCTTCCCAAACATTGCAAGAAGTTGAATCTTAAAACTACATCAGTTTGAGTTAGGGAAACCTCTAATAAAAATGTTTATTCTTGATTGGATGAAGCAGTGATAATTCAAATACCCTATAATTACATATGTACTTTAAAAAAATAAATTTAAATATATATTTTTTAAAAATCACAGTGGCATTTCACAAATGTAGTTTCGTTATCTCACCAATGCGCAGAAAAGCTAATGACTCTTGTGTATTCATTCGAGTTAAAATTAACTCCGACACTGTTTATAATTAAGTCACAAGACAGGAAGCCAGACAAACATGTTTGTTTGTTTGTTTGTCTGGATGGTGATTTAATTACTATCGGATAGAATCATCCGAGGGTTTTGACCCCGTTCTGTCTATCCTCGCATGTAAATTGGAATACCGAGAGTTCTTTATCTTTTTTTGTAAACAATGGATGATTCAAACATTCCTTATTCCTTAGATTTAAATAGAAGTATTATATTACCTAAATTTGAATAAAATAAATTTAATAGTTAAAACTGGGAGAGTGGAATTTAATTTTTTTCTGCTTAAATTTTAAAATGCCCATACTTGTTAAAGAAATGCATAATTATATTTCCTCCAACAAATATGTCATTAATGTGTTTCTTTTTAATAGGTTAAATTTTATGTTTATAAAGAGCTTTTTACTATTTAATATCTTTAAATGTCACGGTGAAAAAAAAACTGGTCATATTATATAGAAATTAATTTTTATTTCGTATATGTTGTCAAACGTGTCTTGAAATTTCGAGAAATGTAACTAAATACATATTCTAAGTAAATTTTTCTATTTCATTTCAATTCTCCTTTATTGTTTGTGAAATATGAACTACTTTTAATCTCTAATAAAAAGCAAAATTAATAATAATTGTAAATAATTTTGTGAGCAACATAAGTATTCTTAATATTTCTATTGTTAATATAATGCGCTTTTACAATTTTACGAAATGCGGATTAATTTTAAATTATAATAAAATACTTTTAATGATAATTGTTAATAGTTGAAGTTTGGAAACAAATACAAAATAGTGTCTTTACTTCAAAAAAAAAATGTTTGCAACAAGTTATTTTTGATTTAATCCTGTAATCTTATGAGGGATGCATTGCTTCAAAGTTGTCCTTGTACCTTATGTAAATTAAGGTCTCTGAACCGTATAGATCTAGATATTAAAAAAAATATGTGAAAATATTTTTAATACTGGTAGGAAACAACTGACTTTCTAAAATTGAAAAGTGTTTAAGAAAAACAAGTTGCACTTATCGCTAATATTCCCTATTAATTTATGTTCTTTTTAATTATAACTGCACAGCTTCCTTGTTTCTTAAACACTTAAAAAATAAATCACAGTGCGTCATAAGGAACTACTTATTGCCTCTTAATATTATACGTCATAAGCGATAACCTAACGCTAACCCTTCAAATGATGGAAAATGAAACTGCTTTAAGCAGCTAACTATCAAATGCACGAAAGAAAATATAACTCTACACGCAAGTCTCGAGCTATCCTAAGAACGTGGTATCAACTCTCAAACTGAAAGGAAGTTGATGTTTCCAGAAAACTTTTTTCAGGGCGGCCCATATTAGGGAATGCCTCAAGGTCTATAATTGGCTGCCGTGGGTGGCTAGGGAGTATCACGTGACTTCCCGGGAAACAGACGCGTGGGATGAAAGATTTGGCAGCACAGGGATCATCGTTGTTTTCTTTTTTTCGGGGATTTTTTAACTCTCATTTTTTTTCTTTTTCTGTTTGGTTTTAGTTTTTTTCTTGAAGGTACACAAGCCAAAAATTATTTCTAGAACAAGTTTCAATTTCATTTAACATTTTTATTTTATTAATTAAGAAGTTAAATTTATACGCAGTATGGCAAATAAAATTATCATTATTTTGCTTTAGATTTATTAATAAAATTATTATTTTGCTTTTTTGTTAGATTTTTATTCAGTAAGCATTACTAATTATAAGGAAACTTATTGCTACTCAAGTTAACAATAATTTCTAAACAAATGTGATTAATTTTTTTCTACTATGGTAGATTTAAAATCGACATCTAAAATAACTTTTTAAAAAAAACCTGAGATTTTTTTTTTATTTAATCATGGGTGACATAATTTTTGCAATTGTACAATAATACCTGAAATAGCTTCTTTTTATCCCTTATTTTCAATCATGTTACTTTTTTTCACAGAAAATTTTTTAAACAGTAGAAGAACGTAAGTTTTTAATTAATGGTGAGATATCAATTTTATATAGTAATACTGCGGTATCACAAAAAAATATTAACGAAAATTAGTTCAATATTCTTTAAAAACATAATTGCTTCTAGTAATTTTTGAAAGGGTTTGTTATACTTGCTTCTTTCTAAGGATTTTCGCGTATATTATAAAAAAGGAGTGTTTTAGAATAGGAAACTCCAATAATTTTTTCGTAATAAAGTTGACAATAAAATTTAATTTTTAAAAATTAGAATAAAATGAAACTTTTATTTATTGCAGAATAACTAGACTTTGTTTTAATAGAAAAATGCAGAAAAAATTATAATTAGAAAAATAATTGCTAACTTCTAAACTATAGTTAGAAAGTTAATTTATCTCTATTTTCTTTTGAAGAAATTATAATTAGAAAAGTAAATTCTAAATAATACATCGTATTTTTAAATTAAATTTTATTTGCTTCAAGTTATATGTTAAATTGGCGCTAAATTTAAATTTTTAGCTGACCGATTTCAAATCCAGAATTTCATTCAACTGAAATCCTTAAGCGGTTTATTATATTCTTTTTAATATTTGATCATACGTTGGATATATTTTATCACCCTTTATTTGCAATGTAGCTTCTATAAAAAAGATAATCATATCTTTAAATAAATGTACTACTCTAAAAGAAAGAAAGCAGGCTTTTCTTATTTCATTGAACCGAGAATTTCTTTTAAAAAAACTCACAACAAAAATAGATATTTTAAGCCGGTTTTTTAATAAATCTTAGAAAAATTCCGAATTTTCGAACACAGATACAAAAGAAAAAAGATTAAAGCGAAACAATTTTTAAATTGTTATATTTCAGAAAAAATGGCTATCATATTTTAAATAAGTAGTAAAAAGATAATTCAATTCATAAAATAGAAAACTGCGGAAGCATAAATTTAGAATAACAGATACTTTTACACAGTTCAGTAGAGCAAATTTTATTTGGATATTTTCCAATCCTTCTAATTCAAAAAGTTTAAAATAGTAAATTTAAAGTGTTATTGTTGTTTATTTGGCGCACAGTAGTTGTTGAAGGCAAAAGAGATTGAAATGAATTTCGCATAGAAAGCACTTATTTCTTTAACAGAAGATAAACTAATGAAAGTAGTTAGTCAAATTTATTTTTATTCATTTGTGACCCGAAAGTTTAATTTGCTGATTCAAAATGTATAAGTTTACAGTTTTGGCATGCTTATTATTTGAGTATTGAACAAAATAATTCGAATTCCGAAATGAAATAAAATTTAAGTAATAATTTTTTTCGATAACTGGTCTAATTCGGTAATCTAAGTATTTAGTGTAATCTAAACATTCTTTAAAAGTTTATAATAGCATTATAAATTTGATGAAAATGTATAAATAAGGGAATAAAGTTATGGGGAATTATAATGTTTAAGAAAAATTTGAGGCTAATTTTATCATGCAATTGCAAATTTTGACAGCCAAAGTTTTTTTTAAATTCATGTGTTTTAAATTTAACTATAAATTTAAATTACTTATAAAAAATCAATGCTTTTTCGAACTTAAATTAAAATTAAAAGGATGAAGTTGTCTTACTATAATATATGGATATTAATTTATATCGTCCAACTATAATGTTGATTCGATTTAATGATAACCTGAATACAGTTAAAAATTCGAATTCTATTTCTCATATATTTAATTTAACTATTGTATAAATTTTCATTCAATCAGATTACTTTAGTAAAAGTAATGTTTTCCATTTAAATTGGAGGAAAATCCTCAATGAAAGATATAGTGGTTTTGTTTACAATCAACATTTAAATCGATAATGATGAAGTTGCCTCAAAAATAAATTCGTTATATTATTCAAAATGAATAAATACGATAATAGTAAGTATGAATTTCTTTTATTAGATTCAAGAATGCATATACTTTAATGCAATATTTTCTCACACATAATGTTTTGACTGTATATTATATTCAAAAACAGAATTAATGTGGAGGAATTAAAATCAAAGCACATTCTTTGCTAAATGAGCTCAAAAGAATTATTTGTAAAAATATTCTACAAAATTATCGAAAACAATTTATTTTTTTCAACAAATCTTGAAAATTGTATAAAATTCAAAAGATATCTCTTAAGTCTTCTTTGGTTTCATCAGTTATTTTCTAATATCGTATAGACAAAGAATCTTTCTTGACTTCTAAAAATTTTCATTAAAGACACCTTTAATGAATTTTCTCAGTTGTAAAATTAATTAAATGCTATTTTATTAATTTTTTATTCATTACCTTACAAGATTTTTAAAAAAAATTATAATTCCCATGAAAGGAAATTTTTATAATTCAGCTACATATTTCACAACTCTTTAATAATAGAGTTATATTTTTACAAAGATCGCTTTGTATGAATCATTCATATTGCTTAACCATCAACAAAAACAAAGTCTCTTCGCCCGGTAGGAGTTCAAAGTCATTCTATTATTAAACCCTTTATGTTCGAAATAATATTCTTCAACCCCCGCTTGAAAGGAATCCAACCCTATTTCACGCAGGTCTTTAAATAAGCAGTGAGTACGAGATTTTATCTTTTGGCAAACAATTTCTGAAAAACCCCTCATCTGTTCTTCTCATTGTGAGGGGCCCTTCTTTTTCTCGTGAATTTGTTGCATAACCTGTCAGTCATTAGACGCTAAGTGATTGTGATGGTGTTTGAAGTGAGAGTTAGTACCCACAGGAGAGGGTATTTATAGCAGATAAAAGACAGTAGCTCTGTTTTGTGTTTGAATGATTATGTTGTCGAAAGACTTTATAAAATTAACTGAGATTCCGTTTTCCCAAGTCATTAAACTCAAAACTAAAAGATAGGTGAAGAATGAGTGATGTATTTCATAACATTATAATTCATATTATAAATGAGTTATTTTTATTATGAAATGTATGGCTCAAATTATTTTTAGTATTTCAAGAGATAAATATATAATCAAAGATATTTTATTAATTTAAAATTATTTAAATATTAACCTTTTAATGCATGTTAGAGAAATCAAGTTTTATCATTCTTATTTATTTATTCGACTTTATTAATAGTTATTCCGATATGATAAATGAAGGAAAAACTTGAGATTTACTAGCTATGCAATAATTACTTTAATTTAATTATAGGATATAAGGTCGAACAATATTTTTTATTCCTGATATTTTTATTACTCTCTTTAATGTATTTTTCTTGCATTACATAATTATAAAAAGTTTCGTATTAACTAGAATGATTTTAATCGGAAGTAAGAATGCCTTGTATAGTATTTATGTTTTCGCACAGAAATTAAAAAAAAATTAATAATGAAATTGTTCAAAAAATAATAGTAATATGCTATAGCATTACTGATTGTAAAAATATATAACGTATAAAAAAGCATCACTGTTTTTTTATTAGCGCAGAAAATTAACTATAGAAGAATATTTTCATACTTACAACTGCTTATTGCAAACATATTTATAAAAAAAACTCCCATTTCTTAAATAATTATGATACGAAATTTAATTTAAGCTGAATGTGTAATTAAGATGTAAACTAACCATTTCTTTTTTTAAAAAAAATATATAACTTAAATATAGATTTTTTAATCTAATAAAGTTAAAATATTATTTAAATATATTCTTTTCAAGGAAATATGTTTATTACATATAAATAATAATAATGCTTAATAAGTTTCCCAGCCCAAGAATCAAATTCTCTACCAATATAAAGAATATTTAATTATAAAAATGTTTTTATTACATCGTAATCTTCTTATACATTAAAAATATCAATCTATTTTGCAGTTATATTTAAAAAAAGTCAAAGATAAATAAAGTTGTAATGAAAACTTCGCATTTAAATATAAATAATGCATTAAACGTTATTGAAAATAATAAATTAAGATTCTTAAGTGCATTAAAAATTCTTTATTATAATTATGCTTTTTGAAAAGGTATAGTGTATTATAAATGTTTTAATATACTATGACTTATTTAAACTCCTAACAGTGAACTTATCACTTTACACATCTTCTGTGAATGTGACTAATTTTAAAATTCATACATAGCAAGAAAAATATTAAAAAATTTGGTGTTTAGTAAACTTAAATTTGTGTTTGTCATTACTTCCTTTCCTTCCTATTATATCATTCCTCCTTATCATATCATTACTTCCTTTCAAATCTTATATTAATTTATGTTTTAAAAAACATATCATTTAAATGTAAAAACATATATTGGAATCTTCGTTCATGTTTAAAAAGCAACGCTATTTTCCTCATATTCTATATAACTCTTAAGATAGAGTGAAGTAAAAGCTTATTTAATTTGAAATAGCGCGATTTTAGCTCGTTTTAAGCTTCCTGTTTAGTTGCTTTTCTGCAAAATTTGCACCATTGCAACAGAAACAGTTTTAAAGTTTATGCAAAGTGCACGGAGAAACAAATTCTTTTGAAATGTAAAACAAATTTGTAGAAGATCTGTTTAAGGGAGGGGGAGGGAGACGCAAAAAGAACAGCGAAAAATTTTTCATTAATAAAAATAAAAATTGTTATTGTGTGGATCTAATTATTTTGAAGTCACCTGAGGTGACTTACCATTTAGTAATAATTCTAAAAGAATGTTTTTTGGCTATTCTACAGCTCTTATAATAATCATTAAATAGTATATTTTATTTAAATTTAATTAACAGAAAAATAGCAAGTTATTAAAATTTTTCTAAATACAGTGTCTGATAATAAAAATGAAAGCATATTATTAAAAATATAGAAAAATTAAAAATACGTCATTGATCATTAACAATACCTCAAGTACTCTCACTCAAGTTTAATTTATGAATTTGTTTCATTTTAAATACGAAAATAAATGTATAATTCAAATTACATTTAAATATTTCAGAATTAAAGCAGGAATAAAAAAATTTTAAAATAAAAATATTCATTAACATTATAAAATAAATAAAGAGGAACTGTGCTTTTACAGTTTAAGCAACACATTTAAATTCTTAACATGCATAGACCGTTCTTGATAAAGTTATAATCTTTCCTTTGCCTTATAATCTGATGTATGAATGCATATATCGTAGAAGGTAGAAGTAACAATTGATTTATTCAGGTCAAATTCTGAGTACTATAGCTTTTGAAATCGAAAAATTGAGATTAAATTGCATGCAATATTTTGAAGTTTAAAAAAAATTTAGTAGCAGACTTGAGGAAAGAAACTTGAAGTAAGTGAAATTCGTTATTCGCCTCGTATTCATGCAAAAGAATTCAACAATTTTAACTTTCATTAGTTTAGAAAATCTCGGGAAGTCAGAAGCAATTCTGGTAAACTCCAAGAAAAAAAAATTTCCATCCTGAAGTATTCCCTCTCTTTTAAACTCTTAAACTCCTAATTTCACTTAAAGTGAAATTCAAATAAGACGAGTTAAACAAAAAATAATCCTGTAATCAGAAGTAAAAGCAGCGGAAACACACCAGTAAGTAAAGAGATAGATGGATATTCACCTTTTGTATTGAGCAGGAAACTTGGACAAAGAAAAAAAAGTAACCAACTGAAGTTACTCCCACTGGAGCTGCTCTTGACTGTTGCTAGCACAAGTCTACAATGCACTGAGAACAAACTGGGGAATGAGAAAAAGCCAGGGATTCGAATCGGACCCGACACTGCGTTTTCTACCGCTTTGCACACGAGACACTTGGGCTCATAAGGTCTCAGCCACTGGGATTTAAGTCGAAAAGCAACTCATCGACATATATGGGGACGGGTGGGTGAAGTTTGACCCGCCCACTGAGCACAGTTTTTCCACGTTTTCAGTCGCTCGCGATCACCTGCAGCGGGCTTCTCGAGTTTCCCCGTGCTTCTAGCGGGTGGGATTGGAAGAAGTCGGGGGGAGGTAAAAAAAAAAGGTTGGGAGAGGAGACGTTTTCGTAGGATTTTGCGGAAAAAATGTGTTTGTTTGGTTTGTTATCTGGAGCAATATCAGCAGCGAGGCGTGGCGCTTTTCTTTATTGTTAGTGGTGGTTCTTCTTTCTTAACATCCACTTCCGGCTTTTGCTTGCGAGGAACAAAGTCGTTTTTTTTCTCTCTCCTCCCCCTCACACACAAGTGCAATTTTTATTTTAATGAAGGTGCCACGAGTAGGTGTCGGAAACATAGTTTCTATGCGAACGAAACAATAAACAGAAGGCATACTGTTTCAGTGTCAGTGTTAACTGTTTATTTTGGTATAGGTTACGCCGTTTGGTTATTCTTCAGAAGTTCGGTGTAATACTTGGAAGAACCGCACCTCTAAATTTAATTTCGATTGAAAGCATTGCTGGTGGTAATATAATTCTTCTCCGTCTGTTACGTATAAAAGTTATCATTGTTTCTGAAGTTGCTGATGAAGCAGCTGAAAAGTTCATTGACTTATTCATGCTTTCAAAGCTAGAATAAGAGAGAGATGTATTTTAATATCTAAATATATTTGCCTCAATAACTTTTAAATAAGACATATGTGGAGTTATACAAGAGACGCAAGCTTTTAGAAAATTAGGATTAAGTTAAAAGTTTGTAATTAAGACAATGATTGTGGAATATATATATCGATGTGTTGTGATTTCTAGTTCAAAATGTGTATAAGTACTTTTCATAGACAAAACTATTCTAATTGTTGATATAAGAAACAAATAGTTAAAAAATAATGAAAATATATTTGTCTATTTTTCCAAACTATGAGCTGAGAGTAAATATTTCGAAATGATTATATCCAGTCTTTTAATATATATATTTTTTCAAAATCCTTTTTCATAAAATAATTAAAATAACAATCGTTGTAAGATTTTCTAAAAAACATTTGATATATATGACGCTGTATTTAATATATCAGTCCCCAGTTATTAAGAATTAAATAAATCACAGCAGAAAAGGGAAATTTTGTTACCAAATTCGCTTAATATGTTTTTTATTCACTTTTTTCACTTTTTGTTAGTTGATATGTGTATTATTATGAGATTTTTGAAACTTTCCAATGAAATTAATTTTTTAATCTAAAAATAGAAACGCATATTAGAAGAATTAATTTTATATTCTCATTAGAAATTTGAACAATTAGACACGTTTTTGAAGTGTGCGCGTGCGTGCGTGTGTGTGAGAGAGAGAGAGAGAGAAAGAGAGAGCATTTTTTTAAACAAATTTCATTCTTCATGATTTAATGAAAAAGTTCAATTTTTGTCTTTCGTCAAAGCTTTTGCAAAAGCAAAGCAGAAAACTGAACAGGAAGCTAAAAAACAAGAATTGAGGACAATCAAAAATATTTTGCACTTATTTAATTTTTTGAAAAGAATTTGACCACACAGCGTTCTAATTCCATGAGAAAATGCCTAGTCTACTCATCTAAAAAGTCAAAGTTACAGTGAAGCTGGAACACGAGTGATTAAGAAATTATATATACTGGATAAACACATTTGTATTTCTTTAATGATTTTTACCCGTCATAATTCTAAGGAAATAGTTTAATTTTTATACATTATTAACTGACGAAAGGGGAACAGCATATCGAGAAAGAAGAGATAAAATGTTTGAGAATATATTTTGAACTTGTATAATTTCAGAAATGAATCTGCAATTATTTGGCTTTATGGGTTAGTAATAAAACACTGTATGAGTGAAAAATGAATGCGAAAAAGTGCGTATTATTAGAAAAGTAGATTACAAGAAAAGTAATCCTTATTTGAAGGTATTTAGATCCTATATGGGATAAAGTTTATGGGATTACAGTTTATCATGTTTTACAGTAGAATCATTTGTTTGCTTGAAATTTAACACATACAAAACATTTGTTGTTGTAATAAAAGTTTATTTCCCTTTAATAAGTACATTCTAGATAAAGTTCATATAATTAAGGTAATCATTGTGCAATCATGTAATGTAAAAAATGAAATAGTTAGTGCGTATACAAATTACATAAATATTTTGTGCATGTTTAATATTGGTACAAAGCGGATTTACATTACAATGGTGATTTTTCATTAAAAAATTGTTCAAATTTTTTTAAAATAATTGAACTTCTTCCCGTGTGGCAAAACCCTCAAAGTGTTTACATTTTTCGTTTTATTCCTTAGCATTTTAATACTTAACCAAAACTAACATAAACGCAGAGACATTATCTCATTCTGTATAGCAAAAGACGCAAAGGGAGGAAATGATAATTGTGTTTCACTGTCTTTCCATATTGTGTCTAATTTATGACTTCCTTCTTTTTATGATGTCCTTCTACTGAAGATGGTGAGGCTTTTTAGAGAGCCGACACGAATAAGAAAAACAAGGTAATCTAAAAGATTGTAGGTGAATGGTAAGACCAATGGGACCGAGTTCGCAACGTTAGGGCTCGTAGCCGAGTTAACATAGCTACTAGAGAAAAGTAATTACTTGTGTACAGAGGATATTACCTGGCTTATGAAACTTTCACCACATACTATCCCACCAGTGAGTTGGTGGTGAAACGAATGGTATTACACCGTGGGAGAGTTGTTTGTGCTGATGAGGATGACGATGGTTACTGATGCTAGATGTTTATAATGCGCCTAGCGACTTTTACAGCCAGTAGAGGGCGTCACAAAAGCTGGACGGAGGTTGCTTATTCAAGGTCGCGGGTCACCATTACGGGGAGGTGCGGATAAGATTGAGTGTGCGGACCACAACGTAAGTGCTCGTAACCGAGTAACATAGCCACTAGACAAAAGTAATTACTTTGTACCAGGGATGATACCTGATTTGTGAAGATTTCACCCCGCAATTGAGCACACATATTTATTTAAAAATTTCTCATTTTTAATAGAATTTCATTACAAACCTTTTCAGCCACTGGCTGAATCTACTTTCCTTCCTTACTTAGTGAAATAGAATTAAAGAAGAAAAATATTTAATTTATATTAGCTGGTCCTCTGCAAATGTTGATTGTATTTAATTTCATTTAAATCTTTTAGGTCATATTTGTATTGTTTAGGTTCTTTTAATCATGGTTTAATATCTAGCAATTTTATGATCATGCCCATGATTTCATAAAATTGCTAGATATTAAACCATGCCGTTTTAAATGTCTTACATTTGTTCTATTCATTGTGTAAATGATCATGTATTATGGCATCGTACCGTGGCATCGAAACACTTTCTAAAAACGTAAGTATAAGGTTGACTCATCTTGCAAATTCCGCATTATTAATTTTTTTATTCGACTTGTAAACAATACAAATATTAAACAGAAACGATGTTTAGTTTTCAACAATGGAGAAAAAAAAACAAATTAAATATTTGAAACAATTATTTCAGTTTTAGGGCAACATTGTAATCTATTTATTCAAATTAGACATAAAAAAATTTCAAGTTTGTCAAGATAAAAGAAAAAATTTGCATGACTATAATTTAATACCCTTAAAAACACTTTTAACTTTTAAAATGGTATAAAATTGCTTTTTTGCAATATATTCGGTAGCTACTGTATGGGAAAAAAACCGCAATTCAGCCGAATTTTCAATTTGTTCTAATATTAATTCTATTTAAAATAACAAAAAAAATCGCTCCCAATTTATATATTTTTATCCCCCAAGGCGTATATGTGTGAAATTTGATAGCTGTAAGTCAAGTGGCTTGGCCAGTATCGCACACACAAACACATTCCCATTCCTTTTTATCTTTGGTAGAGATGTATTTCTTATAACATCAAAAGAATTAGTATTATATACTGAAGTGACAAAAGTCATGGGATAGCAATATGCAAATATACAGATGGCAGTAGTATCGCAGCGAAAAAGTATAAATGCGCAGTTCGTTCAGTAATGCAAGTACCTTTTCAGTTCATGTCCATTTTCACTCGTCAAGTCACTACAGTCTTGTCATTAAGGGGATAGTTCTCTTCGAGAGGACGGGAGCCCCGATAAGCATATCATCGAAGTCGAAGTAGAGCTTTCATTTGTGTTCAAGTTATTCGTGTGAACAGGTTTTTCGTGATTTATGGCGGCACGACGAGAATTAACAGACTTTGAACATGGAATGTTAGTTGGAGCTAGACGCATGGGTCATTCCATTGCGGATATCGTTAGTGAATTACACATTTCGAGATCTACAGTATCAAGAGTGTGCCGAGAGTATGAAATTTCAGGCATCCCATCCCATCATGAACAGCGCAGTGGGCGACCAACTCCACTTAACGACCGAGACCACCAACGTGTGTGTAGAATGGTCAATGTTAATAGACACGCAACACTTCGTCAAATAACTGCAGGAATCAATGTGGGACGTACGAGGGACGTGTCTGATAGGACTGTGCGGCGAAATTTGTCTTCCTTGGGCTATGACAGCAGAAGACCGACTCGAGTGCTTTTACTGACAGCACGACATCGCCTGCAGCGACTCTCCTGAGCTCGTGAGCATATCAACTGGTCCCTAGACCAGTGGAAAACCGTGGTCACGATTTCAGTTGTTACGAGCAACAGATGAGTCACGATTTCAGTTGTTACGAGCTGATGGTAGAGTTCGAGTGTGGCGCAGACCCCACGAAGCCATGGACCCAAACTGTCAGCAAGGCACTGTTCAAGCTGGTGGTGGCTGCATAATGATGTGGGCTGTTTTTACATGGCATGGACTCGGTCCACTGGTGCAACTGAATCGATCATTGACTGGAAACGGTTATGTTCAGCTGCTTGCAGATGACTTGCAGCAATTCATGGACTTCAGGTACCCACACAACGATAGGATTTTTATGGATGGCAATGCCCCATGTCACCGGGCCATAACTGTTCGCGATTGGTTTGAAGAACATTCCGGACAATTCCAGCGCATGATGTGGCCACCTAGATTGCACGATATGAATCCCATCGATCATTTATGGGACATCATCGAAAGGTCCGTTCGTGCCCAAACTCCTGCATCATCCACACTTTCACAATTACGGACGTCTATACAGACATCATGGCTCAATATTTCTGCAAAGGACTTCCAACGACTTGTGGACTCCATGACACGTCGAGTTGTTGCACTTCGCCGGGCAAAAGGAGGACCGACACGATATTAACAGTCATCCCATGACTTTAGTCACTTCAGTGTATATCGTTTGCCAAGATATGCAAATCCTTCAAACCATTCGCCAATATTTAGAACTCTACAAACCTTGCTTTAGTCTCTGAATAGCATTATGAAATTTATCGTTTTTTAAATTCTTGAATTATGAGTTTAAACAAAATAAGATTCTTGTTTTCTTGAAGTTCTTGATTAATGAGTTGTAATTATTATGATTCAAACTTTCTTTTACAACATGTCTAATTAATTATGTCATACCATAATACTATTTTCAAGTGGGGCCAAAAAATTTATTATCAAATTAGACCCACGACTCGATGTACGATGCAACAAATTAATTGCTTTTGATATTAAATTGAGCGCAAGACAAGGTATTCAGGCAAGATTTTCTGACAGTGCTCCTTATTTTGGAGAAATATGTTTTCAGTCATGGTCATATCATTTCTCTCGATAGTACGAATTAACAAATGTTACAACAGGCAGCAAATTTCTGAAAAAAAAGCCAACAAAGACAGGGACTTTTGATTAATTCTTTTTCATTCTGCTTAAGCAGCAAAAAGAAAAGCAACCAAGCAAAAGATATTTGATTAATTTTCTTTTTCATTAAATAGCATATAGAAATGTAAAAGATTTTAACCATTATTTAAAAACATTTATGTTGGCATTTTATAGTTGCAGTACATTTATTTGATTTTACGACTTTTTTTCGGCTATCTTAGCAACACTCCATTCACTTTCAATAGATCCCTTCTCACGTTTCGGCAATGGATAACTGATACATTATCAAAACTGTTATTACAGAAAGCATTTATACAGATAAAGCATTCACGAACTCTAAAATATCCTCATTTAAAAAAATGGGAATAATTAATCTTTGGAAAGCTTTGCCCATTTATGCTTCGTACTTCAGAAAAGGCTCCGAAAGAGCTCTTGAATTCAAGAGTAATAAACTTAACAGAAAACAGCAGCCGGCTCTCACAATTTATTTATGAACACACCAATGTGATTACTTTCCAGCACGTTCCAGAAGGTCATGAGTGTATAGCCGGCCAGCATCCCTCTCTTACATTCTGGATTGTTTGGATTTTGCAAGAGACGATATTTTAGAGGATTCGTCGACTTTTTAGAGCTTTTTTGGATTTATGGATATGGTCTGGCTTTACTAGACCCCCTGGCATTAGTAACAACAACAACAATTATTTGATATTGACATAGATTCATCTCAAATCGTTGACAGTTTCGATTAACCACGCAAATTAATATGGTTTGCTTATTTTTAAATTTACATGAATACTAAAAATCTACTAAATGATTTTGCTTTTACCGAATTAACATTGTTCAATTTAAATGGGTTTGTTGTTTTTTTGGTTGCTGCAGTTTTTTCAAAATAGATGATTTTTTAAAGAAACTAAGATTTTTCATTAAATAAACAACTACTTTTATATTTTATATATATTTAAGATGTTTTTCCATTACTTTTCGAAATATATAATAAATAAAAAATATTTATTTGAACAAAATGTGAAAAGTTGCGGTTTTAATTATTGATATCTATTTTAGCTTATATTTTATTGTTTCAAATAACCTGATTAAAAAACTCTTTTAATAGATATTTCTATCATAATTTTTTAAATTAAAATTAAAATGAAGTATGAATTCCTCAAAATCATACCTATTACAGTGGATCCAGCATCGGAAGAGTATTACAAAATTCAAACTAAATATTAAAAATGGAATTGGTTTTTTTAAGAAAAAATTTTGCAACTATGATTTTTCAATTCAAGGCATTTTAAAGTATTGGGGAGAATTTTTAATAGAATTATTTCATTTTTTAGTTACATAATGACAACATAAATGTTTGATTAAATATCTTATTGAGTTGCCTGTAATTTTGTTTAGATAATCATGGTAAAAATTTATTAATTATCAATTTATGATCTAGTTATATTTTAATTGTTTAATTTTTATATTAATGTCTTTAACTGCTAGTTCTTTGGTTTGAATCCCAATTTTTTTCTTGTATCATGGTCTGTTCAGGTTTTCAAACCATTTAGTCCGGCAACCTGAATAGCATATTATACCAACGATTCAAGTATCTAGACTAAAAATGAAAAACTACAAACTCAAAATATTTTTTAATGAGATCGTATTGGAACTAGTTCTTGCTCAAAAACCAAATACAACAAATCTATCTTCATTCGTCATAATATTATTTCACCTGAATTTGAATTATGTAAGATTGCAAGTCATTCATTTCATCGCACGAATTCAAAGAGAGGGGGAGCACTCAAGGTTTATTTACGTAGTCTTTTAAGGACCTTATCGAGGCCCTCAGATGGTTGAAAATACCGTCGTCTTCTTCAAAACGCTGTCCGGGGAAAGAAAATATTAAAGAAAAACAACCCACGAGACCCTTCCTTTCTGGCTCACAGGCTTAAAAGTGGAAACATTTTCTTTTTAAAAAGAAGTCTTCTCGAGATATTTTTTATTTGGGGAGAGTTCTGTTGGCAAAAGCCTCCACTATCACTGACTGACTCTACTAACACCCTTCTCCATTAACCTGACTGGCATTTCCTTTGCAAAGGCGAGCCAAATGGATTTTAAATAGAGGTTTTTTTAAAAAATTCACTCTTCACAGAGAGCTTAAAATATAGATAATTGTCTTGTTTATAAATAGTTGACAATGATCCTGCTGGAGGCATTGTTTTGTTGTGTCACAACTGTAAAAATCAAATTTGATCATTTACATTTCATTTTTATCTCTACTTATAATAAAGTACGAAGTGTGTGTGTGTGTTGGCGCTGTACAGGCCAGACCGTTCAGCCTACAGCTACCAAATTTGGTATATGTATACCTTGAATGCCGGGAATATGCACCTCGGAGCCCGTTTTTTGAATTTATAATTAAAATTTTAATTAATTAAAAAATAAGTCAAATTTTAACGTTTTTTTCGCCATAACTTCTGAAAATATTACAGCACAAAATTGATTTTTGCATCACATTAAAGCTCAAAAAATTAGCTTTTCAATGATACTAATGTTTTGACATACGAATTAAAACTCTTATTTTAATGAATTTTTTAACATGTAATTTAATCGGGTTTTTTTTCAACTATTTATTTCGCAAAAATAAAATAAAAATAAAATTTTATCTTCTCGAGGTTCTCAAAAAAAATCAGCTTTTAATAAAATGTTGCCATCACAATTTCAGAAGTTCTTATTTTATAAAAAGTTAATTACTACCAAAAATAAAACAGAAAAATACAATTTTCATCACGTGATTATATCAAATGAAACAAATAGGAAATGGGATATTTTTTAAACAATAAATGCAAGAGAAAATATTTCTTGATCGTTTGCTATATCAAAATTAACAATTCCATTAAAGAAATAAAGTAAATAAAAATACAAATTAAAAATATATTACAAAAGTGCGACTGTTAAAACTGAAGAAGAATTTTTAGAAAAGCACCAAACGATAATCTTCTGAGAGGGAGATTAATTATTTAAAAGCAAGAAATCTTAGACGAACTTTGCAAATGAGGTCATTTCAAAGAAACGACAAACAAAAAGCAATTGATAATCAGTAGTAGTAAAATATTTTTGAATTCTTTTTTTTTTAAATTTTTAAAACAATAAGGCATGTTTTTAATTGCTACTTTTGCTTATGTGAAGAAGATATTTTGTTCAAATCAAAGAATTCGCCTTACTGATTGTAATTTATCTCCGCATTTTAATGAATCATGTGAAATAAAAACGTATATTCTTTCAACGAAGTAACGTAATATTAAAGCTGTACTGGTAAAAGTAAGTCAGCTATTTGAAAACGCATCTTCTTTCAAACAAGCATACGTAATAATTAACAATGCAAAATTTGTTAAAGCATATAAAACTATTTTTACCCGCATATTTCGGCGACATCAAAACTTTCTACCAAAACAATATCATGTTCTCTCACGAGAAAAAAAATCAACTATTATTCCAAATTAAACATATAAAATTGTCATTTTCGACATGTGTCTGTATAAAATGAAACAAATATGAAACATGAAATTTTTGGAAAATAAATGGATGGAAACGTTTTCTATGATATTTTACTATACATATATTACTAATCCATTTAAACAATTTTATTTAAGGCAAATATAACTTAACATCTACAAGGCACCTTCTGTAATCGGAGCCCAACATCTAATTTCTTAATTTTTTGGGGAGGGACACACTCTCTTAACAAATTGTCTAAGTGAAATATATAATTAGTAGTTTGAGAGAAAAAATGCTGATGATTTAATTCTTTACATACATCATCTGCTCTGTGAATCATATTTAACAAAATATTCTTGAGACAATAAGTCCTTAAATAAAAAAGTGGCATTCCAGTCAACTAAATCAATCATCAAAGCTGATCGATCTATGAAAATTTCAACATAACTACTCTATATAAACTGGCGATTTTAGACCACTTTATCAAGATCTTAAAGAAGCCAATCAGGGTTACTCTAGAATAATTGGTCTAGATTATGATAGTGATGATTGTTCTAAACTTGCAATATTCAGAACTGAATAAATCAGCCAGATTTTAAGAAGATAAAAATGCTTATTTAATTATTTAGAAGTTGAAATATTAAGAATATTTTACAAATATGAATCTATAAGACCAAAGGAATTTAAACCATAATTTTTTGAAATATATTTATAAACCTAAAAAAATTATTATTGAGAGCATTTATATACATCTAGAAATAAAATTAAAAACTGAATGTTTCATTTAATCTGTGAAATGTTTGCTGAATAAGTCCTTGAGATATTACAAATTATTAAAAAAATTATTAATGTTTCAATTTCTGTAGTGAACATAAAACATCAATGTCGGACTACTCTGCCTTCAGTTCTTAGTATTATTTAAAGACACGCTTGGATTGAGTAAAGAGGTCTTTATATTAATTGAAGTTTCATCATTTCCACTTTAATTTAAAACTGAATTTTACTTGCAATGATAGAATATCAAAGATTGATGTGGAGTTCAAAGATAGGATTGCTTAAGGCCCATATAATAGTATTAGTGAATAATATGACTATCGAAATTTGAAGCTTAAAAATTTGCTGAATAACTTATTATGTGACCAAGTTATGTAAAAAAATTGATTGAACCCCATTTATATTGGCGAACCGGCTGGTCGCCAAAGGCGGCTAGTTAATAATAAATAAGAATGAGTTTGAATGTGTTAACATTTTATGACTGAAATGATGTGACCAACCGAAGAAGGCATAAATCAATTTTGGAAGATGGACAAATACATCCCAGTTGTATTCAGTTAATTAGAATTTTAATTGCGTATAATTTAATAGCAATTTTGAAGTTTTTACAATAACTTCTTAAATTTTAGAAGGACAAACCTAGTTTTCATGAAATTTTAAAATACCATTTTCTTCAATGGTAACAATTTAGTAATACAATATATCATGAATTTTCACATTTTTTTAGAATAATTTTTTGCATAACTTTTAAGATATCTCGTTGTTATAAAAAAAATTCAAAGTGTTTTCAAATATTTCTATCGTTGCTAAAAGTTAAGGATGGTAGATTTTTTTTGTTTATTATCTGTGCAGTTTCCATAGAAAATCAAAATTCAAGTATTGTAAAATATTTACCTATACAATTTTAAAGGCCCCGTATGTCATGATGCATGACTTTATTAGTAAGGTCCATTTATATAAAAAATGGGAAAGAAAAATATTATTGAAATAATGTGACTTTTCAATATTTATCGCAGTTTGTTATAAAAAGATAATTTATTGAAGAAATGATTTTAAAAAATCTATTTCGAAACTAAAAATAATATAATTCTTATTGGCGTATTTTATTTAGACAATTAGGAAATTTTAGAAACTGTATAAAACTAATAGGTCAGTACAGGGTCACAGGCAGGTCAGTATAAGTGCTTATAAATTTTAATAAGCAAAGGTTATGTTAATTATAAAACATATGAAAATAGTACTGAAATATTATCTAGAATAGATAATCAGGTTTCCGTTTCTCATCAAAGTCAGTTAATTAGTTTAATATTTATAAATACCAAATATCTGGTTAAATAATATAAGATAATAACGTAAATATTGCCACAGAATAATAATATATGAAAACAGGTATACACATTTTTACAAGAGTATGGAAAGAATTAAGCTAAAATAAATAATTAAAAAAACATAAAACAAAAATGTATAGAAACCACGGCGAACTCCGAACTATGCAATCTAGGCAATTTCCTAAAGCCGTTAAGCAAAGGAGAGGAGCTGTTAAATGGTAAATTAAACAATTTTTTTAGACTAGTCGCCAAATAAATGGGTTTGTACAAATAAAAATTCTATTATTCCTAAAATAACAACTATAAAACGTGTTTACACCGAATAATTAAAATAATTTAAATAAATTAAAACCTAATTTATTACTTAAATATGATTTATTAAAATAATAATGATCCTGTACAGCAAACTTTAAACAAATTTTTGAGAACTTTTATTTCTTTATCTATTATAATTATTAAATGTAGTTATTTCTAAATAAACATTTATTAATTTATTAGTTCCTTTTTTAAAGAATTTTATTATTTTTGTTCCTTTTTTTCCATGATATACACACTGCAAAATAAACAATTGCATTCTCACAAAAAAACTGATATAAAAATATTAAAATAAAATATTAGTATGATAATTAAGTTAGAATTGGTTTCAAATGCGAAAATAAATTGGTCAGTTAACAAAGACGAACTTTTTATAATGTGCATCACCTAAGTCCGCAAAAGTATTTAAATCCACCTACATTTACACGCCGCTGAATTTACAGAATGTACAGATTTTCTGAATTTGCAGTAGTAATATCTTCTAACTGTATGTGTTGCACAGTTAAAATATCTTGTTGCTCTATCATATCAAAACATTCTTAATTACTGACACAAAAATGGAACTATTGATATGTAGCCTTAGAATAAAATAATAAGGAAAACATTTTATTAGCAACTGTAAAGTAATTAGAAAAGGAATATTTCAAAATAAAAAGATCTTTATCAAGAGGAATTTTAAAAATTGCATAAGTCATATGTTTTTAAATAGTTATTAAATTAAAATTTGATATGATAAAAGTTATTTAAATAGAAAGGCAAATGACATTAAATTAATTACTATTTCCGTATCATCCGTACTTAAAGGAAGTAATTATTTTGAAAAGTAAATGTATTTGGAAATGATCGGAGCAAAAAAATAAAAATAAAAGACCTTATCAAAGAAGCTAACATTATTGAAAACGATATAGAAAATCTTTTGAAAATAGAAAAATGTTTCATCAATCTATATAATACATATTTCTTGTAATGCAGAAACAACAAACAAGCAGCAATGATACGTGACGGTGATATAAGCAATATTTTTTTATCAAGTTTGGTTTACTCTAATTAAAGTAATGGTGCATTCATGGGGTAAAATACACAGAAACTTTTTTGTGTATCTTCAGTATTTTTGTCTGATGATATTTAAAAACTAATTTTAAACATTCATCATGTTTCCCTTGTGGATTTGATCCTCTGAGCTCGAAAGTTTTTTTAAATCAAAATTTAGATGCAACCTTTGCATATTAGTTCAAATATTCGTTAAACACAGCAAATTTATACTATATGTTACTCAACAAAAATATTATGTAATAAAAATAAATCGTAAAAATAAGCACGACAAACTTAAAAAAACTTGGGATGTAATAGAAAATGGACATCTTCAAATAGTGGGATAAGCAACTGGAGGGCTAAATCATAAAACAACATTGCTATAATTTTTTTGATGCAAACAAAGTAATTAAAACATTATTTAAAGATTTAGTCAAAATAAAAAAAATTCAAAACAAAAAGTATATAACTAAAAAAGAGCTTTTAAGCAGCTAAATTAAAAAAAAAACTAATTATCTAAAAGCATTCATTCATTATCTAGAGGTTTGTTAAAACTAATTTTTGATATCGCTCTTATTTAGGGTGGATCCTAATTTTGTCTAGCCTCGTTCATCATTTTCAAAGCACTATAATTCAACTAAAATTACTCCGCGGAGCTATACGCAGGAATCATTTATACTTGACCCCTTTTTAACTGCGAAGGATCTAAATGATTCACACTTCTCATACCTTTCGTAACTGTTTTCATTCAAAGATTCATCGTTACCATGCCTTTTAACGTATGCCCAACGTAACTTACCTTGCACTTATCACTTAGACGCATCGACCTAATTCAACAATTCATCCTTTTCAGCCGCATGCTTGCCGAAAGATAAACCCAATAGCGTCAAGTGGTCATGAGCCAGACGAAACTGTCAGTTGTTTCTTTTTTTCTTCTTTTTGTAGGTCAAAGTCACTTTTTATGCATCCAGAAATTCGGTGGCAATCCTTGTATGGCGAACAGCCAGTGGAAATATTTCCGGACTTGACCTGTCTGAAGAAACAACACTTTCGCCTATTTTTTCACTAGCCTGCGAGTATGCTTATTTGTAAAAGATTTGCTTTGTTCTTTTTTTTAAAGATAACGATGTGTGTTTCAACATTATTCCAAATATTTCGTTTACTTTTTAGCGTATTATCGATTTTCTTTAAAGGGGTGATATTATTGTAAATTTATTCAATAATATCACCCCTTTAAAGAAAATCGATAATACGCTATCGATTTATTTAATTATCGATTATCGAAATATTTAAATTTTCTTTTATGGTGATATTATTGAATAAATTTATATAATTAATTTTTTTTACTTAAAAATTTCTTAACTTAAAACAATTATTTGTCTAAAGTAACAACGAATAATAACATTTTGATGAGAAATTTATTCTGTTTGAAAAACATCATGGGAATCGAAAATTTTTTTATTTTATAAATCTGTACGAAATTATGAAATAATTAATTTCTTCAAATTGTTAAAAAACAGTCATTATAAGGAGATATGGAGTGATTACTTATTTATAACCGTTGAAATTGAACAAAGATTAATGAATTCCTTCGGGTCTCGTTTTAAAACCTTAATTATTGACACAAATTGTTTAAAAATATTTTTAATCGTATTTTAAGAATTTCTATAATTATAGTGTAGCAATAAATAAAAAAAGAATACTAAAAAAAGTATAAAAAAGAAAACTAATTCAGCAGTCGTTTTCAACACGGGATCAAATCTCAAAATTGAGATTCGTTCTTGATGGTTTATTTTCAAAACATAAAGTTAATTCGTCAAATTCTTGTTGTTCTCTTTTCTTTGAATTTTTTTCTCTTTCATTTCCGCTTTGAAGTGTTTGATTATAAAGGGAAAATTTCAATCATTCTCTTGAAATGTAATATGAAACAACACATATTTCGTCGGCGTCTTTTTTCTGAATCGCGAAATTTCAATTTAGAACTTTTGACTAATTTATAGATGGGTTGGAGGTTAATTAAGAAATCTGACTTAATTTTAAAAGATCAAGCATTATGCAGTGAGTTTGATTATGAACTGTTCTAAGATACTTGATGCGTTTTAGGCCTAGTGTAATAAGCCTACACGTTTTTGGCTTCATAGGTTTAAAAAATTCAGATTTCTTAATTAACTTAAATCTTCTGGAATATAAGATAACTACAGAAAATATTATCTCGTGTCAGCTTAGTTAAAAAATTTCGGTACCAACAATTTCAGAAAAAAATATTTTAAATTTTTATTGACAATGATTTAAAAAATTTAAAACTAATCTAATCAAACGCGATTGCTTCTATGATTTTTTATATTTTTATGAGTTGCTTTATAAAATATTTTTTGTCTACACTAAGCAATTGTACGGAAAAGAAACGAAATGCTCTTACTTTTTGGGTAATCTTTATAAACTAAAGAAATAAAAATTATTAAAAGTTTTAATAAAGTATTCTGATATATGTATATATCGCTGTAGATCTCTCCATAGTACTGTGTAAGACTTAACAGTTGAACGGCGCGAAGGAACATCCCTACTCTATTTGTTACGATATACGTATATAAACAACTATGTAATATGTATCAACAAATAAGCGCGAAATTAGTATTGTAGATTTTTGTTTATTTTTTTTTCTTTTTGATTATCAAGAGTGTTCCATCTGTTTCTAGCAACATGTCGATAAACTTATTTTATTGAATTTATTTTTTTAAAAAAAGGTATTATGCCACACATTCGTTATTTTAAAGGTGGATCTTTTCTGTACCTATTATTATTAATTTGAAAACAATAATGCAACATTCTGATATATTAAAAGCGAATTAAACTAAAATTAATTTTTATTCTCAAATAAGTTGAAAGAACCCAGTCATCATGTCAAGACGAATTAAACACTGTTTACACTGAAGAACAATGAACCTAGTATATACTCGGCGAGGAAATCGGAGAGGTCCAGTTTCGATATTAGATACCGATAAGGTTCTGCGTACATGTGGGCTTAGAGCTCGTTGAATCTAGTATTGAATGTCAAAAGCTCTTACGGTTTGCATAGCATGGGCGTTTCATGAGAATAATGCCAGTTAAGATATTAACCTCCGCATCCGATCTCTTCAAAATTACAAGGCCCGAACTCCAAAGAACAGTTATGTAAACTAAAAAAGTATAGTTAATGTAACTATAATAAAGTAAAGGTTGATTGCCATCAAAATGGGAAAAACGTTCAAATGCGCGTTATCCATTAATTTTTTACTTAAAAGTTAATCAAAACAGCATAAAAAAGGAAGAAGAAAGAAAATAAAAATCTTTGATCGTTAATTTCAAGATTTCGTACAAGAACAATTATTACTTTTCAAGCCATTATTTATCTTAATTAATACATTGAGGACCGCAAAGAAATCTGTAAGACATATGCCTGGGACCGCATGTTTTGTGGCTAACTTGTACGTTTTAAACATCCATTCGTAACAGATGAAAAGCAAAAAATGGGAAAACTCGTAAGCGGTCTTTAATGTGTTGATTTAAGTTATTAACCAATTTAAACCGGTTTGAAACAATTGTGAGACTTTTCCTTCGGTCTTCTTCCCCCCTCCCCTCCCCCCTCTCTCTGTGTAATATAAACTTTTATTTTTAATATTTCTAACTGGTAAACAAAGTTTTGGAGCTCGACATATAAAATAAGATCTATTATATCATAGTACTTCGTCAAGCTTTTAAAAATGCATCTGCTGACAAAGAAGCATACGTAATAACAAAGCAATACTGGTAAAAGCAGGTCAACCTTTTGAAAACACATCTGCTTTCAACAAAGCATGCATAATAATAATGTAATACTGATAAAAGCAGGTGAAAATATTTTTTGTCCATAAATTTTGGAGACATCAAAATTTCCTCACCAAAACAACGTCATGTTCTCACATAATTCTATCTTATAGCCTAAAGTTCATTTCATGTGATTTATTTTTCCACCTCTAAAAGAAAATATCATCCCATCATTAATCTTTAATGAATACTGAATAGTGATGTTTTTTGTACCTTGTAATGCTGTCTTTTATAAATACGAACTTGATTCAAAATTTTTTAGTAAATTCTGCATTTGCGTGTATGTGAATTTTGTGCGACATGTTTGTATATAACTGCATTTTTTTTCAAAGATATTAAAAATAATACAAATGTGTGTCAATAGTTCAGTTCAAAAGTAATTTACATAATGCCGCCGATGGCGATAGTAAATATGCCTCGTAATTTTATTCAAATAGTAAATATAAATAATTAAACTTTCCATTTCTTTTTATTTGAATTATCCCATTCTATAATCACCAACTAATGAAACAACTTACACTCCTGTATAGTTGTTGGCTTTTCAAATAGCGCTTCTAGAATATAAGTTATATTAATTATATGTTGAAGTGACTAATATTAACTGATTAGCGCATTAACTCTAAGTACTTCTTCACAATTGAAAGCAGTTTATTTTCTGCTGCATCTCTCGGTTTCCACTAGCTCTTTATTTTTTACTCTTGGAACATTGAATATACAGGGTGGTCACAAACCTTTTCTTATTAGAAAAATTTGTCGTAAAATACTATAATTTGATGTGTGGTTGTTTCTATATATTTTAAATACTTTTATGAAATTTTTAATAAAATCATTTACGTTGGTAGATTGTAGTGGAAATACATTTGGTAGTTCTATGAATGGGAAAACAATATTCTGATTCTCGCTAAGTATTGCCCAGTGTGTCGTCAGTTACACTAACCAGCACCTTTGATCGTAACTACCGGTACCGTCAAAAAGCATTGCAAACACTCTGTTCTATACATAGATTCAAAAGAGACGTTGAATGATTATGGTTGATTTGAATTTGTGGAGCCACGCAACACAAACTTTTTTCTTTCTTGGTGCAATTTTAATAACAATCGAATGTAAGATCTCCTAAAATTAAAAAAAGCAAGAATGTTATATATAATAAAGTATTTCAGAATTATATTTAATGGTTCTTACGCATTATTTTTTCGCAATGAGAACATGCTATTATGACTATCCTGTATTATATCAAACATTAAAACAGCCCAATTCGTTTCCAAAACTATTAAAACTTGTTTGCAAAACTCTGTATCTAAATAACGATTTTTAATAAAATAATATCTTAGAGGGTTCAAGGATAGCAGAAATAAAGTATAAATTACTGGATAAAAATAAATAAATAAATATACTTAACTAAATATTTATTGAAACTGCATTGACATTTCAAGAGAATAATGAATATTTTCCTTCATTTTTATGATGTCCTTCGTTCAAAAATATTTTTTTCTTCAATGTGTTGATTGTCTGCTGTGGTGTTTACTGATTCCTAATTCTTTTTACTTTCACGTGAAAGCCTAAAGTAATCGAAAAATTCCTCGCACGCAAGTTTTATTCAATATTTGAACTTTGCTTTAAATGTCAGACGTTGTGTGCTTTTCTCTGGTATAAACTGGAGCTAATAAAATGTCATTAAAAGTATTTAATTCAAATTTGAACGAGTTTTTCTCTTTTTTCTCTAACTTGTTACAAATGGAAATATCGCCTTCATATAACTACAAATTTCGACGAAATAGTAGCGAGAAGTTATATACTAGCTGCAATGTAATTGTTAATTCAACAATGGTATAAAAACAAGATGCTGTAATTGGAAGAATTCGAGTTTTGGGGTATTCGATCAAAGTCTGAAGTATTTGCAATTAATATTGTATATTCCACTTTGGCTGCCCATTTCACCAAGTGACTGAGAATCTGTGACGCTAGCTTCACAAACCAGATAACATCTACGATACTGAATTATACTTTTGGTATATGGGCAGGGATGGCCTGGTTGGTAGAGCGTTGGACTCGTACTCCTTAGGTTACGGGTTCGAAGCTCACCGTCCAAAACAATCCCCGAGTGTGTGGCGATTGGCGCTCGTTAAATCTGTTCGTAGTCGCAAAGTCCTCCATATCTAGTGTAATATCACTGGGGGTACTGGGCCAGAAGTGATCGTTCTCTGTTCCAGGTCTAAATTACGATCTGAGGTGAATGAATGAATATGCATGAATGTAGTCCCCCCCTAAAAAGGGTTGTGACGAGTGTGTAACTAAGTCGTACTCTTGGCCCCAGATGACGCTACTTTGAAAACAAGAAACGTATATATCCGGCTTAAAATCTGCTGATGTATCAGCGGGGCTTGTCCATGGCAAGTGCCATAACAACAAAAACAACAACTTTTGGTATTGGGGTTATCTTACTCGGCTACTAACCCTAGCGTCTTGAGCTCGTACTGAAACTTTCACTCGTCATAAATCCTTTACGAAAGCCCGATGTGATAATGGTAAATTGACTAGTATGCAGCACATTTGTTTACGGGGTGATCGAGCGCAAGTGGTAGAATGGTGGATTCAACGTTCCAGAGATGGCCCTTATATTTGACCTTATATGTTATATTAATTAGTCCTTATATTTGTTATTTGCCTTTAAAAAATCATTTTTAAAGCGATATTTCTATAGACAATGTAAACTGGGATCTTTAACATTAGGTCTAAGGAGCGGAAAAAGACTAAGCATCACCCTTTAAGGTTAGTGACAAATTGAGTGCACAATTTACCTTTGTATTCATATACGATACACAACGCATTTGCAAATCAAGATATAATTCGCCATTTTGAAAAGTGCAAATTTAATCTTCTTCACACTATCACGTTGTTACAGCATACACAGTCACTGAATAATTTATATTACTGCTTTAATATGAGAACAGAATAACAAGAGATCATATTTTTATTTATTACTAAGTTATCTTTAACGAAGAGGTGTCGTTTCTATTTGAATTTCTATTCTGAAACAATTGCACTTTAAAAAAACAGTACACAGGAGTATTCATTTTTAAATACCTCATTTTTAACAGTGTGTGCAACAATATGATCTTGATTTCCTTCTTCCTACTTTGACCGATCGTCCCAAACCACTAAGCGAATTGGCCGGCCAAAGCCGAAATCAGGAAAAGATCGAAAAATGGCTGGTCAGTTTACAGCAGCGTTGGCAAAAACGCGAACTGACCGATTTCGGACTTTAGCTTCATTTTTATATATGCGTTACAGCCAATCTTTTTAAGTATAGAATAATCAAAATACTTTCTGAAAAGGATAATATTGTTACAAGCGAGCAAACGCCGCTGATGTGCGGAAGGGAGAGCGATTGGCGACGGCTTCAAAGAGCTTGGCACCAGCCGGCTTGGCTTGGTGAAAGGAATAGTCTGGCAGCCGCTGGATCTCTCTCGGAGATTTCCGAAGCTTCACGTCACCTTCGTCCGGCTATGTAAGGGACGGGCTACCGAATTCGGGAATTCCTCTCTCTCGGAAGAGAAGCGTCTCGCTGGACTAGCGGATTAGTGAGCTGTGTTTACGTTTGATGTTAACGTTGTATTATTGAGCTTGCTGCGATTTACTGTTACTGAGCCATACGGTAGCTGTTTTGCAGTCTTTTTTTATCGTGCTTAAAGCTTGCATTTACACTGCAAGTGACTGCTAACTGCTGGATTGTTTTCATCTGAAGTTTTACTTTATCAAGTCATCCTGTAAATAGCTGTAAATAAATTTCTTTGTGCTGTCCTAAAGTAAAGTCCATTCAATCCGAACCCGCTACACTAAAAACATAACAATATTCATTTTGAATGATAGAATAAACAACAGTAAAAATAATCTAACATCTTTCGTAAATAAATTTTCCATTCTAATTGTCTTAGCCGTCTATCTTTTAGTTCACCATAAGCATAGTATTAAACTAGTTATTTCAACTAACTTTGATGAAGTGCATCTTATCGCCACGCAAGAAAGTACGATTTTAAATTATACTTGAGCTATAAACATAAAACATTTCAAATGATTTAACAATGCTAGCAGAGCAGTGCATTTAATGAAATCACTTGTTGAGGTTGAGAGCTTTATTTTGCGATATATCTCGAAAATGAATTGTGGCGTGAGACAGATGATCATAAAATATTTAACGATAATGGTCTTTCAAATGAAATAAAGATCGAAACAGAGATTGAATAAAAAATGAACAGAAATCGATTCAATGATTGTTTCTGGGGGTTTTTGACCAGAGAGAATGGATTATGGAAGAGAGAAGAAAATAACTGACTATTGTGGACATATCTAGAATAAATAAAAATTGACAAAATCGAGTAGAGGTTTTTGTTTTGTTTTACTTTGTCAATTAATTTTAATATTTAGATATATATCTACTGTCGGATATTCTTCAGTTCAGCAAAGCATATAAAAGTGTAAATATATAAAGTATAAATATTCAGTTACATATAAAAGATAACTTTAAATATTTAAGCTGTTTGTTTATATTAAATACTTGGAAATTATAAAACTTTCTAAAATTCGAAATGAACCTTCACATGCATAATTCAAACTTATTTTATATGCGCAAGGAGATATCAAAATCCTTTACTTTTTTCTAAAACGTGTCACATCAAATTTAATTCAATTTTTATACATATTTAGTATAATTTATTTTGGAATTTATCTAAAATTTAACTAATTAGTTTGGAATTTTTAATTTTATCTCATTCGAAGATTATAAAGGAAATATTATAAACTGTTAATTTTTTGTATTACTTGATCGTGAATGGCAATACAGTTCGAAGAGTAATATATTGCTTAATTTTCGCTAGTACTTTCTGATTTATTCTATCATTGCATTAAAAAAATAGTTGATATATTTCAATTTCGATTAAAACAACTTTTTGGTTAAATAAATAGTGATAGTGATTTTAGATTCCTCATCATTGAAAAAAGCGTAAAGATTCAAATAGATTCGTTGTTATATTTCGTTTTTTATTTATTTACTTATTTATTTTTAATTTAGCAGTTGTCCGAGAGGTTTGATTGCTTTAAAGTGACAGAAAACTAAGATCTTTGTAATTTTATTCAAAATTCCAATTAAATTTTCTCTAAAAATTCGCCTGCTTTTAAAATGAACAACATACTTGGTTTTTAAATTATTGCCGAATTTGTTTTCTTCCTAATTAGCAAACGGAGCAAAGAAAACTGAAATTTTACAAATAAATTTTAATTAAATATTTTTATCAAGATTTTTTGATACTATGTTTAAATAAAGATTTAATCGGAAGAAGGTGTTTTGATAAGTCATTACTAATACAATCAAAAATTTGAAGTAGAGGATTTTTTATAAATCATCACATTTTTTACATCAGATAATTACTTGAACAGTAAATAAAAAATAGAAGAATTTTTGATTAAGCAGTAGCAATTTTGAACATAGAAGGGGATGAATATGAATTATTGTAAACAATCCGATTATTTTGACTTGAAGTTCATTTTAATTTTCCTCATTTAAAAAAGGTTTTAACATTACACAATTTTCCAACTATTTTTCTTATTAGAGATGCGTTATAATTACAAATTTCTGTTACCTGAATAGATTTAATCCATGAATATTTTGGAAATGTTCTTCAAAAATGAAATACGTTATTATTAAACTAGGATAAAATGAAGTTTCACTATGATTTTTATTTATAAATTTCTATTATAATAAGTCCTCACTTATTTAAAAAAGGATACTTAATACAAGTTTTTTATTTTTTATTTTTTAAACAAGTAATTAAGTAAATAAAACAATAAAATATTATCGTCCTTTTCGTTTCTTTTTCAGAAGAACCATTCAGAACCATGGAGATTTGACGCACGCACACACACACACACACACACACACACACACACACACACACACACACACACACACACACACACACACACACACACACACACACACACACACACACACACACACACACACACATG